>VZTA01024640.1:80607-91316 GCA_013398855.1 Mohoua ochrocephala
GTAATTGTGGCAGGAAAACAGGGGTATTTGCTCGGTGTTCATCTCACACCAGAGATCCCGGCTCTGGGGGGGCTTTGGAGGGAGATCAGCAGGCTGGTGTGAGCGAGTGAACTGCTGCCAGCTCCCAGCCAGCTCGCCCAGCTGTGAGCCCATCCCTGCTGGATCCATGCACTGGGCAAGGGACCTAAGGGCATTTCCACATGTCTCTCCCTCCTGCCTCCTCGGCCACCCCATTTCCTCAGGTCAATGACAAGAGGGGCTGCACACCCAGATGTTTGCATCTGGATGTGTTGCTCATGCTTCTGTGATGGACTTGACAAGGGACTGGCAAGGGTTAGGGCAATCCTGAATCATCTGCCTGCTGTTGTTCTGGATGCTTCAGGGCTCTCCAGGGAGCTGGGAGAGTCTCCACCATGCAGATACTCACTGCTTGGAGCATGCCTGGGTCTCCCAAGCTCCCCTCCTGCCTCTCTGCTTCCTCACCGGGTTCACGTGCCCTCATTAAGGACCACAGCAATTAGTCATGCTGGGCAACTTTCCTAGAAAGTTTCCATGGCCTGGGTGCAGGCATGCACCAAAGGTTTGGCAGGGAGGCAGGCATGGGAGCCTTCACCGGAGCCCTGCACCCTTTGCAATGAATTAAGAACATGCTGATCACTCCTGGCAGCTGGAGGTCTCTGACAGCTGAGCTAGGGGGATAAATTCCCTCTCCCCAAGGCCAAGGGAGATATGTGTGCAAGGATGATTTACAGGCTGCTTGCAGGGACTGATGAGCTGGAAGGCTGCAGGGAGCAGGGTCAGTGCCAAGCAGGTTGGGGCATGGAGGAGTTTGAGGGGTGGTGGGAGGGAGTGAGAGGTAGCTGAGACCAGGGAGGGAGCAGAGGAGACAAGGTCCCAAAGACGTCCTGCAGTCTGCAGACAGCTTTCTCTCTCTGTGCTGCACGTGAGAGCATCCCAAATTCCCTCTCCATCCCTGGTGTACCTGCAGCCCTGCTCAGTCTCCTGCAGCCTGAGGGCTTGGACACAGTTGTCTGTCCCCAGGGTATGGCCAAGGCAGAGGCAGCTGTGAGCGCTGGGGACAAGGTTTTGCTGGCACGAGTCTGTCCCATCTTGTACATCTCTTTATGCTGGATAATGAAAGCAGGCTGCAGCTGGGTAATTTGAATTCCACCTGTCCTTTCTGCGCACCTTGTCAGTCCCTCATGCACAGCATCACTCTGCCTCCTGTGGGTCACTGTCCTGCAGGGTGGGCTCATCACACACTGTGCAACTGCATTATCCAAGCCCTGAGCCCCTACCCGGGCTTTGCCAGCAGCTGGTGGCAGTCCAGGTTCCTGTTTCCCAGGATGCTCAGCCAAAGGGAATTCACAAGCCCTTGAGCAACAGGAGGGGAATGAAGCATGGGAAAGTCTGGAAGGCACATCAACCCAGCTGAGACAAGTTCCCAGCTCGTCCTGCTGACCTGACATAGCCAGATTGCCCTTTACTTCCCCAAATGACACCTACACACACATTAATTTCCCTGGTGCCCATCTCTCTTCGCTGTGATTTTCTGTCTCTGGTTTACTGTGGGAAATTAGCTTGAGATGGGACTGAGAAGCCTAAAGTGGCTTTAAGTAGGAGGAGGGGCTCATTCTGCTGCCTGCCTTAGGTAGCCATGGGCTGTGAGCATCATCCTGCCCACATTCACAGACCTTTCACTGTTGATACCAAACCAGCTCAGCCTTTCTGCCAGCTCTTACTCTGCTGCACAGTTCACAGCAAGGACCTTTTCCTGGTTTTCCCCACGAAGTCCTGGCTCCCTGGGAAGAGACAGTGAACTCCTAGCAAGGCCTGGTCATCTTCTGCACAGTGTGGTCCTCTTAAGGACTTTGCAACCCTCATCGGCATGGATGGTCCTGGACTTGACTCCGTGCATCCTAGGAAGTTATGACAGAAATACAGCCCTGCACAACAATTTCTTCTGGAATGTGAAGACCAAGCAAGGCTGCACTCAATAGCCAGTTTTGGCTGCCAAAGCTAGCTCCTTGCTCTTCTGGCTTCCTTGCTCTGGCTTCCTTCCCCCCCTGCTGCTCAACTTCCATCCACTGATACAGCAGGATGAAGTCTTCTCTAACTGTTCCTGACTTCAGCGTGCTGCCAGGTAAACAGTGTGGAAATTAGTGGAGACAAGTAAATAATTTGTAAACAATCATTTATTCATTACTTTCCCCTCCTTTCCCTGTGCAAGCAGATTGCGAGGTGCCTCAGAAGCACTCGCAGTTTGGAGTGAGTTCTCTTGTAAGGCATTTCCCACTCCCCATGAATAACTTATGAACAGATCAGAGTGAATATTAAGGGCCTGAAAATCCCGAGACTTGGGCTGCTGAGCTGAGTGAGTACCGCTCCAGCTCCTCGAACAGACAAGATATCTAATGAAACAGCACTAAGTGGATTCACTGTGCTGTAATTAAAGGGTGTGCACATCTGTTAGTCAATGGGCTGCCTGTCAGGTAGGGTAAGGTAGCCATGCAGCAGGGGATGGCGTGCCTGAGAGATGTGGTCTGTGATTGGGACACCAGGTCTTAGCATTTACTCTTGGGGTTGATTCATAATGTAAAGTGCTCCTACTGAGCTGTTGATGAGAGGCAAACATGACCTGACCAGCTGGACTGGGTTGATGCAGGAGGTTCACAGAAAAGTTTTCTGAATAGCCTCCCATGTCTATAAATTACCCAAGCACTGGTAGAAGGCACGCACGGAGGGTTTAAGCCTCAAATCGACAGAGAGCACGAGGATGTGCTGACTTCAAAGAGCCCAAAGTTAAGCTTGCACTTGGCTTCAGTCAGGTGCTCTGTGATGGGCATTTATCCACCTCCGAGCTCAGCCACCTGCTTTGTGTTATTTTTTTTTTTTTTTTTTTCAAAAGATGATTATAATTCACTCAGAGAAAGGTTCCCAACCCCCTGCTTGGCTCCTAAGGCAAGAATTCAGATCAGTGCTACATGTAATGGGGGAGGTGGGCTATGGGCCGAAATCCCTTTTGCCCTTGCAGAGCTCGCTGTCAGCCCTGCACATGATGTTCCCCATGTCCCAGGCCCGGCAGGACACACTGCCCAGGGTGGTGCTTGTAGAACTGAGGGCTATGTTGATCCTAGGTACCTTTTCCAGTGTAGGCCTCGAGCATCTCGCAGTGTTGCAGGAAGGTCAGGAGCCCCCATGGTTGGGGACATCACCAGTATCCTCTCTTGAGGCATTCGGCACAGCACCTTTCATGCTGCCATGTCTGAGACATCAGGCCTGATAGGGGCTAGGTGATCTCCTGTTGCCTTGGCTAGGAAGTCCTGGATAGGATTTAAACCAGGGGTGAATGCGAGGCACAAAGCTATGGATCCATATTCCAAACACCTGGGGTACTCAGGGAATGCTGCAGCTACCCCCGCCATGCCACGAGTCTCCTCTGGGCATCCTGTGCCACATCTGCTGGCACAGTGCAGGTCTTCCTGCGCCCCTGAGCTTCGCCATGGCAGGCTGTGTGCAGGCAGCCCTACCAGGAGCACCCGCCGAGCAATGCAGAGGGCTCCGCCGCAGGCAAGGGGACCATTCCCACCGCCGGGATGGACCCAAAGCAGCACACAGCTTGAGGCCAGCCCCAGCTCCCCCTTGTCGGATCCCCCATGCATCTGTAGTCCCTTCCCCTCCCCGGCAGCCCTGTGCACCTGCACTCTTAGGCGGAGTGGGATTTATCCTGCCCCAGGCGCTCGGCGTAAGGGGTCAGCCCTCATAAACCTCTCTGGCACCGGAGCCTGGGCCAGCTGCCTTGCTTGCGCCCACAGGGAGAGCCTCTGCCCCCCGGGACAGCTTTTCTATCGGTGCCTGAGGTCGTTCCCCAGTCCAGCACCCAGCCTGTTGGGTCCAGAGCGCGGCACGGTGGCAGCAGGGTGGGGACGGGGCTGTGCGCTCCCGGCCCCCGGCTCCCCTCCCCACACCCCGCACTCTGGGTAACACCCGGTACGTGGGAGGCGGCATGAAGTCATTCTGGTCCTCCAGCAAACCCCTCCAGCTGTCTGGAGCCAGTGCAGATTGTGGGACGTGTCTGGTGACTGACGAGGCCTCAAATCCACGTTTGTGAGAGATGATATCGAGAGTTTTAATTTCTTTATGATCGAGGGGTCGGGGGGAGGCAGGGACTCCCAGGGCGGCTCAGAGGGGAGGCGGCAGTGCGTGCATGTGCGTGTGTGAAACACGTTTCGTCCCACAGACCCCCAGCTGCAGCAGTCCTGCACAGATAAAACCAGCATCCCATCACCTTGGAGCGCCAGGGACCAGCTGGGGAGGAGGCTGGACAATGCTGGGATGTGCCGGCAGGGCTCAGAGTTGGCTCTCGGATCAAACCCTCTGCTCAGTCCCTCCTGCACATCACCAAAGTCCTCTTTGGGCCTTGCTTATGGGGTTGCTCCAGCCTTGGGCCCTTCCTCAGTAGATGAGTTCCCAGAAAGCTTTGTGGAGCTGGTCTCCTCCTTCCCCAATGGAGAGGCCGCTCAGTGGAGTGCCTCCATGTGACTTCTTCAACATCCAGAGTCTGGTGAGATGCTGTGGCCGCTTTCAGACCCCCCTGATGCTCCTGGAGAAGCTGCTCTCCTGCCCTGCAGCCTCAAGGGCAGCATTTGGTGAGTGCAGGGGGTTTCCACAGAAAAACCCTGTCTGCAGATTGCTCTGTCCTGGTTTTATCCCAGCTAACCTGCATTAAACCTCACCATACCACTGAGGTCAGAGTCACCAGTGCTTTCCAGCTGGCCAGAAAATTGCCTGGTCTTTCATCAGGCAAGAGCAAGGCAAAAAGCAAGCCCAGGTGAAGCCATGATGCCTGCTTCCAGGTGCACTGTGTTGGGTGGGATCCTGCTGGGAAAAGACCTGGAGCAACCCGTTGGCCAGGAAATCTTAGAAGAAGGCACCTGCGTGCTGCACACTCTGAGTCAGTGGCTGAACCTGTTCCCACAGCTACCTCAGGTGACTTCCAAAGCTGGGGAGCTGGCAGCCATATGCCATCAATGTCCCATGGCCGAGGCTGCAAAGGTGACCACCGAGGTCACGCCCTGCCATCCATGACTGCAGGGTGGTGCCTGGCTCTTTCAGTGGGAAGATCCTGTCCCCGCTTCCCACAGACAGTGGGGATGGAGGAACCTCTCCTCGAACTGGCCAGAGTGCCTGCATGCAGTGACTCTCACCCGGAAAGGAGGAGGGGGGCCGAGGCCTCTTTGTAACCCAATCTCGTCTGCATGGGCCCCTTTGTTGTTATTACATTTATTTATTGATCCCCCTTGGGAAAACCTTAGTGGTGCTGGACTTGCCGGGGCTTTATTAATGGGGATAGGGAGTGAGGGGAGGGAAGGGGGGGCCGAACAGAGCCCTCGGACCATCTGTTCCCACCAAAGGGATGGAGCAACAATAGCCATGTTTATAAAACTTCTCTGCAACTCATTGTGTTTGCGAAAGGAGAGCTTCCACATCAAAGGCCGTTTCCGCTCCCACTGCTCGGGGGCCCCTCCATCTTCCAACATCCTGCAAGGATCACCCCTGTCCTGGTCCCTTCTCCTCACAGCCCTGGACACATGGTGAGGTGATAGGGGCATCACCCACAGAGGGACCACCATGACTGGGGACACCCCACCCAAAGGGAGTGTTCATCACCTGCCCATATCTCCTGGTCCAGGGGGACTTTCCAAGGAGGGGCTTCTCCTGGAAGAAAAAAAACTCTGTCATAAGGCATTGGAGAGTGTTTGTCAAGCGCTGGTGTCGGGAACAACAGTACGTCCAGTACTGGAGACCTGTCTCCTGGATGGTTTCTTTCAGTCCACTGAAACGGCAGTGTTCACGAAGTTGCTTTGGTTTTCCTCAAATTTCAGATGTGGGAAAAAAAAATAAAGGAAGAAAAACAAAAAAGGAAAGGAGTGGGGTTTGGCCACGTCAAAGCTGGCTGATGGGGTCCTTCATAATGAAACAACTGTGTTTGGCTTTGCTTGAGGCTTGTGTTAGATTATCTGTTACAATCAGACATGAAATAAAGACCATTAAACAGCGATGAAATATTTTGACTGAACCAGTATGTTGTTTTTTTCTTCCCAAACTGATCTTTATGGACAAGATGAGGGTTTAGTTCTGGCTCAGATCAAAGCCGAATGCCTTCCTGGGGACTTGGAGTTGTCAGCCGTGTCCTGACCACGCCTGGATCATGCAGCGGAGGCCGGGCTGCTCTGGGGAGAATTTGCAGGCTGGAGGTTTGGGACACATCCAGGCTGTCACACATCTCCAGCATGACCCTGAACGATGGCATGTCACCTCCTGGGACTGCGTCTCCTCACCCATTTGATGGTGCTTTTTGGCAACAATTGTCTCTGTGGGGTGATTCACATGTGAGCTGGTGACTCTGCTGGGGTTTGTGACCACTGCGTATGAGGCACCGAGAAACTTTCCCTAGGGATGTAGAAATATCTCAGTCCAGCTTTGGACAAAACTGAGACCTCTGGGAGACGCTGCCAGCCGGCAGGAGGGCACTTTGGGAAAGGCTTCTCTCTGCACCATCTATTTGTGCAAGGACCTGATTTCCAGCTGGCAGGACAGGCATCCTGACAGCAGGCTGGTGCTGGGCAGGGTTCAGGCTGTCTCACACCTTTCAGCCATCCCTTCCATCCTGGAAGGGGGAAACCTTCCCAGAGACTGTATGACGCCTTCTCAGGAAGCAGTCCAAGTCCCTGTTGGCTGTGTCCCCTTGGCCAGGCTGCTGGAGGAGACCTGAGTATGGTCCCTGATCGCTTTTGGCAGGGCGTAGGGAGCATGCTGCTCTCTCCCAGCACTTAGCAGCTTCCCTGGGAACCATGCAGGAAAGGAGGAGAGGAGCCCAGACTTGTGGGAGACACTTTTCATTTCATGCCTAAGCCACTACTCCGCTGCTCAGCCACATGGCTCCATTAAGTCCCTTTCTGGCTGTCTTCTTTCCATCAATCACCCCGTGTCCGCGAGCAGCCCAGACACCGGATCTGGGTTATAAATAAGACAATCAATCAGCGATGCTATTAGATAAACAGAGTGGCAGAAGCCAAATTAATGCTTGGCTTTTTCTTGAAAGGGAGGAAAAAAAGAGTCAATTGCTTATTAGAGGACCCTGGTGTGGTCTGGTCTCCACGCTGCAGCTGAGCCGGGTGGGCTGTGCTTGGCTGCCGTGTCTGTGTGTAGAGAGGTTTGGGATGCTGTGAGCAGATAATCCATGTGGGTCACCCTGGCCGGAGCGGGGAGGGGACTGGGGCAGACTGGAGGTGAGCAGGGAGGTCGTAGCACTGGGGCAGTGATGGGAGATGGGAAAACAGTGGTGGGAGCTGCCCATCGGGGCAGTGAGAAGGTTCCAGAGCTGGTCTGCTAGAGAGGGAGGGCATGAGGCTGCAGGCAGAGGTGTCTGGGGACCAGGGACACAGTTCTAGGACGGACATTGAGCCAGTCAGGATGGACATAAGGAAGAAGAGCGTCACTGCTTGGAGGCTTTTCAAACAACAGGCAGTCACTTCTGGAGATGAATGAAGCCCTTGTCTGGAGCCACCAAGGAATAAGATGGTCCAAGACTGTCATTTGTGGTCTGCTGTGACCATCTGTCACCTCTTGTTGCTACAAACCTCTGCCCTACAGCATTGTGAGGGTGCCCAAGGCTGTTTTTACCCCCAGGGTCCCCACCTGCAGCTCCGTCTGCTTCTCTGTGTGGTGGTGATTAACTCAAAGCTCCTGGGCTCACTCTTGCACCAAAGGTATCAGAGAAGAGCCTTTCCTCATGGCAGGACCTTGTCACCTGAGCTGTCCCTCCTGCCACGGGGGAAGAAAGCCCCGTGAGGAAGGCTACAATCTGCCTGAGGCATCCGGTGTGCAGGAGACATAAGCTTTTTCTGAATCAATACCCCGTGGTTTGGGGCGGGGTCTTGTATTTGCTGGACTTGACACTACTGCAGGTTGAGGGCTGGGGGAGTCTGGGCTCCTCCAAGTCAAGCTGACTCTGTTTACAACCCCCACCCCTCACAGATGCTGCCCCTCACACTTTCATCCCAGGGACCGCTGTTCCACCAGCTCCTGCTGCTTTCACCTCCGCCTGACACTTCTCCTCTTGGTTGTGATGGAGGAGGGTGTCTGCCCCCGAAGGACCAGGTCTGCCCCCATGCAAATAAGCAGCAGCTGTCTGCCAGCTGGCTCAACAGATCCCACGTGGCATTTCCAAGCAGCTCAGCAAGCTCTCAGCTCGGGTCTGGCAGTGCAGCTACGGGTGTGCTTTCTCAACAGCTGAGCCTGCTTTCATACCCCGTTCTCACCTGTGGCTGTGCCAGACTGATGCTCTGCCAGAGCTGAAATGCACAGCACAGTACCCACTGCTCCTCCTTCATCCACCAAAGCATGGCACCCCATCAAAGGCTACATGACACGTTCCTGTCAGCCTAATTTGTGATAAATAAGCTGGCTGTTATCCCGTGGGAGCTCCAGGCTCCCGGGAGGCTGATGTGGGAGCAGGTAGATTCTCTGACGATTGGGTCGGGGAGAATGAGGTTTCTGCTAGCACCCGCCTGAGGGAAGGATGCAGGAGGTGCAGTGATTCGGTCCCGTTCCACTGTTCAGCCCCTTGCTCAAGCAGGGGGGGTTTCTGCTTCCTCTGAGGCTCCAAGTCCAGGAAATAGCTGCTGCTTTCCAGTCACACTTCTGATCCCTCTTGCAGAGCTTGGGGAGCTCCGTGCAAGGCTGCTCTCGCATCAGCGACAGCCCAAAACAACACCTAAGGTGGGATTTACTGCCACATATGTGCTGGGAAGATGCAGGGACCCATTGCACCCGGGTGATGTATTGGATTTCAGGTTATGTGATGCACAGGTCTCTCTGAGCATTGTAATTCCCTCTTTCTTCCTGTATGGATTTATGCTGCTAAGTGGATGGATTTTCTGCTTGGCAGGGATGCTCCCCTGGGACCTTCCCCAGTTTGAAACATCTCTGCACATCTGTACATAATATTCCTGGGGCACTTAACGAGTGGGCTTTTACGACACCCCTTGCTTTATGGACTGCTGCTTAACGTGGCCAGGCACCATGGAGGGGCCGACAAACGGCATCCCGGAGCCGGCGGAAAGCCGAGTACCAACTCCAGGTGCTGGATGGTGCCTGGGGCTCTGTGTGAAAGCTACCGCTCTCAGATGGCTTCTCACACAGCTGCCCCTGGCAGGGGGAGCGCCTCTCCCCTGGTCCCTGAAACAGCTTGAGAGGGACAGGTTTCTTCTGCTTAATAACCTGAGACAGCATGCCTCTGGACCAGGTATGGAAATCCTGGGTGGAGATGAAGGCAATCTGTCTGTCTGGGATGATTCCCCCCGGCAAGGGCTGGGCCTGACATTTTTGTCTCTGCTAAGAGCTGTCCCTTCCCCCTGCCCCAAAGAGCCATCTGCTATGGTAGATTACCCCAGCTTTTAGCACTGTGAATCCATAATTAGTGCATAATTAATTACCAGATGTTTTTAACACTAATGAAACATTAATAAATGGCGGAGGCATGTTGTCTGGTAATGGAACATTAACCAGTGAACCAAGTCAGCGCTGCCGCCAGCATGGCCGAGCCAGAGACAGGTCTGCATCAGACTGAGCTCTCCCCTAAATAAAGCCCCTACACGGTTAAAATCTCAGCAAGTGCCTGGTGGGAGCAAGTGACTGGCTTGGTGCTGCCTTCAGGCTTTGCAGAGCCAAGGCTGTGGCTCCTTCGCCTCCATCCTTCCTTCCTTCCTTCCACCCACTCACCCATCCATCCAGGCCATGCATGTATGCATCCAGCCAGCCAGCCAGCCAGCCAGCCAGCCACACACCCATCTCCCTGCTGTAGACGCTTGGTTGGGGCACCAGACAGGTAATTTTCTAAAAAATGGAGCTTTTCCCCCAGGCATTGCTTGATGGCATCTCTGCTCCAGGTGGTGCTCACAAGCGAGGCACACGGGAACAGGACAGCCTCCAACAATGTGCTTTGCTGCATCCACTGCCCCCTCTCTGGGTCCCTGTGAGCCCTGCCCTGATGGAAGCTTAATTCAGAGCATCTGGGCCAGTGACATTTTCCTAACATGAAATTATTAATCAGACATGGGAAGTGCATTAATTGTGACTGCGTGCCTCCTCCAGCCTGCAGTGGGGCACAGGCAGGTCTCCATCCTCCTGCCTGCCCGAGAGATGTCAGGGTGCAGCCAGAGCTTGGGAACACATGGGACCCTCCAGGGCCCGTGAATGGGGAGAGGTGGCACCTCACCGTCACAGCACAGGTGTCACATGGGGTGGTGACAACCATCCCCTTTCCCTCACCAGGGATTTCCAGGAGGGGCATCTCCCTTGCACCTTCTCAGGATGTCCTGAAGGCCAGCTTTCGGGTCTCCCATCCCTCTGGGAAGATGGTTCTATGGTCTCAAACCCCAAGGCAGGCTCCAGGGTGTGTGTGTGTCCCCCTCAGTGCTGTTTCCATGCCCTCCCCAGCTCAGCCAGCACCGCACATGGAAGCAGGCAGCCAAAACCACCCGCTCCAGATGGAAGGGAAATAACACCCAGAGCCACCAGTCATCATGAAATGAACATTTAATGAAGACAGTCTCTCCTGGTGCGTGTGTGTGTGTGTGTGTGTGTGCGTGTGTGCGTTGTCTCTGTGTGAGCTTAGTTTTATCCCCTCTATTACTTTTTTTTTT
>VZTA01024640.1:99222-142523 GCA_013398855.1 Mohoua ochrocephala
GAGGAGGGGGTTTGCGTGTCGCTGCCTGCCTTTGTGCACCTGCCAAAAGTCACTCCGACTGGCTGTGAAGTGCTGCCCAGATTAATGAGGGATCAGTAGCCAGTGCAATGCAGAGCTATTAGCATTGCAAAAAAAAGGGAAAAAAAAGGAAAAAAGAAAGAAAAAGAAAAGAGAGAGAGAGGAGAGAGAAACGAAAAAAGCCCTTGAACCCAGTAATTCAGATGACAGCTTGCTGAGGACAGCGTGGGCTGGGATCCCATTCCCTGCCATGGTCACATACCCCCACATTCCTGCTTGGAAAGATTATGGAGCTGCTGAGTGCCCACCCACAGTCCCGAGTGCCAGGATGAGCACATGGGCCAGTGCCACATTGACGGGACGGGGACAGGCACTTCGGGCAGGCTGAGGGGAGGATTGCCCAGCACTTGGCTTTCCCCCTGTCCCTGCTGGTCCTCCCTGCACATGTGCTGGAGGCCTGGGGACATCCACAGCAGCCGTACACGTCCCAGCAGAGAACACCCATGTGTGCCCTCCCTCCAGTCCCTGCCTGTAGACTGGCGTCCCTGCCCTGCAGCGCTCGGCACAGCAGGAGTTAAGGACGCCATTTCCCCCTCAGAGCTCCCCTCATCCTGCTCCCATGGCCCCCAGCCCACCCTGCCAGGGTGCCCTGGCAGTAAAAAAGGTCACTGTGCTTTGTTCCCACCCAGGCCCTGCTCCTGGTGCAGGGTGACCAGGTAGCAATTACGTGTGAACAGGGTGATGCACGGGCAGCTCTGAAGCCCAGATGGCCTTTGGAAGGGGATGGGGCAGGGGGGCCAGGGAAGAAAACCCCCCCTTCTCTGCCCTGGCAGCTGGGCTGGGAGCTGGTGTGTGTTGAAAGGAGGTGGAGGGGCAAAAGGGGGGATCAGATGCCTCCTTTTCCGCATCCCACATGAAAATGTGCTTGCTGGCTCCCCTGTGGTGGCAGTGGCTCTGTTTTCCATTCCTTGGCACCTCCTGCTTTCCAGTGCCGCTCCTGGTGTGGGGAGGGGGTGCTCCACTGGCAGTATGGGGATGGGGACTGGCACCCCTCTGTCCCGAGGCAGGGATGCACCACCTGTGCGTGTGACAGGACAGCGACCACGCAGCTGTCCCAGGTGCTGTATCAAGCCTAGATGAGTCTGCCTTCCCCAAAATAAAAGGAGCACCCTGGCTACTGTAGGGTGAAGCTGACGTGCTCACACAGCCTTTGCCACCCACAGCATCCATGGAAGGAAACCCCTGCTAAGGGCACAGCCTGGCTCTGCCAAACATCTGGCATTCTTGCAGCCTCCTCCTCTGGATGCTGCTCGAGTTATACTGGATGATGGGAGAAACTGGAACTGGGATAAGGACGGGACACCCCAGTGGGCTCGATTTCACAGCCACTTTCCCCCACAGCAAGGGCGAGATCCTGCCACTGGGCTGCAATGAGCTTTGCAGGGACTCAGCTACACAAGCAGCTGCTGTTTCAGATGCCTTCAGTCCCTGTGAATGCAGGGGGATCCCAGCAGGGCTTCCACCTGTCCTGGGGAACAGGATGAACCAAAAGCAGGAGTAATCCCCAAGCAAACTGCCCCACCACTGGGAGGTTGGGGATGGTCACTGCAAACAGCCAGTGCAGCTTGAGAAAAGATGTCACCACGCGGGAAAGAAATGTTTTGCTTTTTCCCTTCCAAAGCCATGCCTGGAGAGCAAATAGGTCTGACACTGATTACTAACAAGGGCACCCCCAAATACCTCCTCCTTCCGCAGAGCCGCAAGAATCAGTTGGTATAACCCCAGACCTGGAATCTGGAATAATTAAAGGCTGGGAAAAATGAACAACCCCTTCTTATTCTCTGCCAGCCAGGTAGCGGAACAGCCACTCCAGCAGGGTCTGAGCTGTGCTCTCTGCTATCACCCCCTCCCAAAAACGCTGCTGTGGTTTTCAAGAGCCCAGCTCTGCTGTGGGTTCAGGAGGATGAGCTATCACAGGGCTCCTCTGCAGCCTGGGCTGTGCCACACCAGATGCAGCTGAACAGATCCCTTCTGGCGCAAAACAAACACCATCTTTGAAAGCGGGGGCTGTAACCACACTCGTAATGGGAAATCTCCTCCAGACGTGGTGGCCCCCTCCTGCCAAGTGACAACTGTCAGAGGTCACTTTCGCTTGTGGCTATGGGGAAGCTGGGATCAGGGATGCTGAGGGCACTCAGCAACAGCTCTAACCCGCTGGGCACTGGCATATGCTGCCTGCAGATGCCTTCACCATGCTGATGCAGTGGGCTGGGGGTGGAAGCAGCTTGTGCCTGGGAATGGCAGGGCACAGACACCTGCCTGGTGTGGTCTGCTTGTAGGCAGGGAAAGTTAAGCTTGCCAGCACCTTCCTACCTCCTCGCAGCTGTGTGAGCATGGAGGTGAGGATGTGCATGCGTGAGTGCTCTGCTGCTCAGTGGCACCTTTACAGCTGCCAGGTGTTCAGCACTTTTAGGTCACCATCAGTTTCCAAGGGGGCTGAGAGCACCCAGACAATGCCAGCCAAGGGTCCTGAACCTGCTCTGTCCCAGAAAAGGTGATTTCTGGGCATTTCCCACCCTCACTCTCCTGTGAGACACTCTCTGCTCCAGCCCTGCCTGCCCCACGCTGAGCTGCCAGTGACACTATTACAGCCTCCATATTTTGCTCCCACCTAATTACTCTTCGGATTTTTTCCCCCTTCTTTTTCAATCACTGACTTTGCAGCCAGGAGGGGAAGGGAGAGAAATGCTGCAATAAAAGCTACCAGGCGTGAAGTTGTAACCCAGCTTGCTCAGGGTGACCTCCCTGCCAAGGTTGCCTTGCAAAGAGGGGGAGTGCAGGCAAAGCAGCAGAGGCACGCGGTGGGGGGTGGGGGAAGAGGATGCAAATGGGCACAAAGAGGCACGCCCGCTGCAAAGTGACATTGCCACTGCGCCGGCGGGGACACTGCTGTGGCAGGCAGTGGCACTAATTGCCTTCCTCCCCAGCTTGCTCCATCCCTCTCCTCGCCCGTCACAGGCAGGATACACGCATTAGCTCACACTTTCAGGCTACCTCAGGCTGCTCCAAGGCAGGAACTTCCAGCGACAGCCTGGGAGATTCACCTCTCTGACCAAAAGAATGTTGCTTTGCCCTGGGAGATGAGCCTGAGCCCACCCTGGTGGCCACTTCCAATATGGATGAGGGAGGCCAGTCCAGAGGACAACGCCATCCTTGCGCCAACAAACCCATCATTAAGTATTTACCAATACCCACAAACTTTCCACTCCTGTCCCCAAAACCCCGTCATCTGCCCGGATCCGAACAGGCACAGATGTCTGCGTGGGGGGTTGTTTTTTGCCCCAGCTCCTAAAATCCCGTGATGGTGGGAGCACTTCTGCTTGCACTCCCGGAGAAGGACGCTTCCAGCCTTTGCAAATGCTCACGAACATGGCCCTAATGCTTCCAACGCAGAAGACGAAGGAGAGAACCCAACCACATTATTAGCTTTAAATATCTCATGACCTTTCACTGCAAATCTCAAGATCTGAGGCGCAGCCCGCCTCACGGTTCGTTAACATTTCATGTTGTCAGCGCGGCCAATGGGTTCAATTAGACTTCACGACGGCATCTGCAAATTGCTGGCAACCCACAGGAGGAAATCCTCCCTCGGTCTGGCCACCAGCTCTGACGCTGCATAAGAAATACCTTCTTGAGCCTTGCCACATTCCTGGGACGTGCATCGAGCTGGCAAGTGCTCAGCGCACGTGATCTCCCTCCAAAAACTGCGAAAAGGGGGGGATCCTGCTCCAGAAAATGCCACGGGAGGGGAGGAAATTGGGTGCAAGACCTGCCCTGGGCTCCCCAGAGATGCTCAGGATGGTGTCTGGCCACCCGTCCGCATGCAGGGGTGAGCGTGCAGATGTGCTGGGGGGGATCGCATGTGTGAGTGCGGCAACCGCTGCTGTTGCGAGTTAACTGAAGGAGCCTGTAAAACCAGAAACAGGCTATTAGCAATCCATTAGGAAAGGGTATCCAGTTCCAGCCTAGGTAAGCCATTAGAGGAACATCTGAGAGCATTAGGAGAGCTCGCTTGGGGCCAGGATGGGGCTATAAAACAGAAGAGGAAACCACGCTAATCTGGCTTGAATTACAAACTTAAAAGCGGGAGAAAAATAAAGGATACCCTAAACATTTAATGTTTTATATTTAGGAGACAGAAGGGGAGATTTTGCCAAAAGGAGAGAATAAAAAACCTGTTTAGGCTACAAATATCCATCTTTCTTCTGGCAGCAGAGAAACCACCAGCCCCTCTTCCAGAAAGGGAGGAGTGTGATTTTAAAGTTGCTTGAGTTTCAGAGTGAGCTCGGTGCTGGCAGGGTGGAGGGCAGTCTTTGGCCACATGATGTGACACGGCTGCATTCCCAACAGCTACGAAATGCTTGTGCCCAGGTTCAAGGGAGCTGCTGTGAGGTGGCACGATCCGGCACATGCTTCACTGCATGCCCACATGGAAACTCATCATCATCATCATCATCATCATCATCTCCATCATCATCCCTCCATGATAATAATTCCCAGAGCACATCGCCGTAATTCCCAGAGCAAACTGCAACGTGAGAGCTGCTAAGCGGTCTGGGTGGAAAGGCGCTGCTGAGCAGGGGAAAGGGACTGCAAACAACACGCTGGGGCTCAAACTCAATTTGCAAAGCCCTGGGAAGGGGATGAGGCTGTCTCCCCCACTTCTGGGTCAGCCCCAGAGATTGCTTCATGGTGTGGGATGCTTGGGCCGGGCATCACCTGACTGTCTCTGGTGGAGGGGAAACTGCATTTATGGGCAGCTCACACAGTGGCGGTCTCGATAAGATCCACTGCTCCTGCCACGGATGGCTTCATCTGCTGGTGCCAAGCCCTGGCATTATTAAAATCCTGAAAGGAAGAGCCTGGAAGAAAGCAGACGCTGATTGAATCAGGCCCTATGGTATTCGACAGCTCGACATCCATCTGACCCTATTAGTGCTCATTCGGTCCTGCCTGCCGAGGTGCTGTGCATAAATCAGACCCTGCAAAGATAACGGGAGGTGGAGAGGTGAAAGAGGAGCTGCTGCTTCTGCCAAGAAGCACCACGTGTGAGCAGGGCCTGCATGGATATTCTGTCTCTGGGCAGCCTGCAGTGCTCCTTCGTGGGTTTTCTCCTGCAGGGATGCTGGGCTTCCCACGGGCCTGCCAAGTACCTGCTTAAAACCCACGGCTGGTGCAGAGGTGGGCTGCCATGAGGAGGCAGGGATAGAGCTCAGCCTGTGGACCTCGGGAGGACAGGGATGTGCCAGAACATGAGGTTACCCAACTCCTCCTGACTGCTGGCAGGGACTTCTCCGCTCCCTACCCTGCTCCAAGCTGCCCCATTGTCAGCATGCAGGTTGTGTGGGCATAAAAAGCAAGGGCTTCTCTGTGCCAGCAGCCCATGGGGACAGCAAGAGCCAAGATGGGGGGGCAGCTCGTGACAAGAGACCTGCACCTCCACAGGAGTTAAGACTGTGCTGTGCAAGTGTGACGTGTGTGACCCCCTCTTCCTTTCTCAGGATGTCCCTTTGAGCTGAGACCCAACACCACCACTGCAGGACAAGAGGGATAGATGAGCTGACTTGGCCCTGCCAAACCGTGTCCTCCCCTCTTCTGTCTGGATTTGGGGGGAACAGGGACACATCCTCGAAAATGACAACAAGTAATAAGTCAAATAAAGAGTGCAGGGAGGCTTGGGCATGCTCCCAGCATGCTGACATTGGTGGGGTTAATTTTGGGTACAAACACCTGCATTTGCAGGGTGCCCAGCTGGGCTAAGCAGGCTGAATCTGCCAGTGGGGTCTGGGGTCAGAGCGGCTCCAGCTGCTCCACTGCCTTTCTCTGGTGTTTGGGAAACGATTGAATTAGGCTTCGCAAATAATTCATCTGATGAATAGTGGCAGTTTTCCTCAAATCATCCACAAATCAGATTTTTCATTACCCAGCCAGCAGGGCAGGGAGTCAGAAAACAAGGCTGGCACCTCACTCACTGAATGCTCGCACTTGCTCACCGAGAAAATTATTCCCCAAACACTCTTCTCCATCCGTCAGCGATGAGGAACATGTCTCTTGCAAGGGGATATTGATTAAAGCAGTACCCAGGACTGCAGCACCTTCCCAAAATGCTGGGAGATGAACCCCTTCCCAAGCCATCCTTGCACCCACCAGGAGAGCTGGTCCCTTGAGCTCTCTCTGCACCTCAGGGTATCTTTATATAGAAGAAATTAAGTTTTTACTGCCCAAGAGCTGCCTTTTCCAGCTAGGGTGGCCCTGCCACCAGTGTCACCAACACCTCCATGTATTGCCCACCATCACTGCCTGCCTGAGAGCACTGATGGAGAGGCCACACCATCCCCTCAGGGCTCTGCCAGAGGGGACGGGCATGGCTTGACCCTGCAAATTTGGTACCCCACAGCCAGTGAGGGAGGGACCAGGCACTTTGAGACTGTTGAGGTGGGAGGTAGCCCAGTGGCTATCCCACCATTTTTGGGTGCAAACCAAGGTATTTGGCTGGATCAGGCTGGGGCAGGGTAAAAACACTAGCTTTTTCCACAACAATTGGACACCTGGGGGAAAAAATGATGTTGTGTTTGGCAGTTCCCACTAAATCCTCCCCTTTTTACAGAGCTTCTGCAGTTTGAGCATTTCTTCCCCAGATGAAAAAAAAAATACCTACAGAAAACTAAAACCCAAACTCCACCTATGCTTTGTTGCCTCTCTGGATGCTCCACAGATGCTCTCCCACTCCTAGGAGGGAAGCAAAGGGCAAAGAGGCAAGCAAGAAAACCCTCTGATTTTCAGAGCCATCAGCAAATGCTGCAATCTGAAACACAACCTGCAGTGCTGCCTCATCAAAAACCCAACCAAACGCAAAAAGTCACCAAGACACCTTGCAGAGCTATGAGCCAAGCCTCCCATCCCCTGTCCCACATGTTTCTCTCCCCAGGAAGAGCTGGCTGGAAGAGAATCTCACTTGGGTCTTTGATGCAGGCGCCCAGGGACCCAGTGCTGCCTTTTATTTGACTTTTTTTTTTTTTTTAAGGAAAGTTCTTTATCAAGCAAAGCACCTAATTGGCTTTCAACTGGTCCAGCTTGGGCACACAAGGGATGCTGGATGAGCTATGCCAGAGTAGCAGCACCTCCTCCCCAGCCACAGAATGCTTTCCTACACGACTCGAGCATACAAGCAGCACACAGAGGTAAAAAAAAAAAAAGCCTGTTTGTTATCTTCCTGCAGTAACAAATGAAATCTGTCCTCCAGGCTGCCAAGGATTTCACTGACTATTTTTTTTAAAGAAACAAGAAATAAAAGTAAGAAATACGATAACATCGCAGCAATTGCTCTGCGACTGTGCTCTGAGTTATGGTGAGCGGTATTTTATCTCCAGTTCAAAATCTAAATGTGGCAGAGGCGCATTTAAATGTGGTGACATTTATACTCTAAATGCCTTTTACATCTCGTTGGCAAGTTTTATATAGAACATATGTATGGAAAGTAGATAGGGGCCATGGATGAAAATGCGGAGCAGGGAGAGGCTGCAGAGCCATTTGTAGGCAGAGTGTGAGCCACAAGAAAGATGGAGAGGAAGAGAAAAGGAACGAGAAAGAGAAGGAGAGGAGCAGGATCCAGGTCGCCTGGGCAGTAAATACACATCTTTTTTGTCCCTGGACACTTGTCCATAATGCAGCTTGTTCCCAGCCACCAGCTCGCCCCTCTCCCTCCCATCCCAGGCAGTGCAGCATCACTCACGTGTTGCCACTGGTCCAGGATGAGAGGCCGATACCGCAGGAAGAACTTCAGCGGGAAAGACTCAGGGTCGGGCCAGGATGAGGGGTTTTGCCATGACACCTCCAGTCTCCGAGGGTTATTGGGCACGGGTTTGGCCACCACACTCTCCGGAGGGTCTGGCTTTACTGGAAGAGAAGAGAAGAGGGTGGTTGGCAAAGCTTTGCATGTGGCATCCTTCCTTTATGGCCCTTGGCAAAGCTGGCTGGGCTTTGCACCATGTGCTTTCCAAGAGGAGCAGCCAGCGTGCTTCCTTTCCTAGAACTAATGAGATGTAAATCACCTTTTGTTGTCCAGGTCAGTGGTATGGCTGTCCTGGCTCAAAATACCACCACTGAGGAGGTGACAGCGCTGGAGACACGTGGAAACAACTGGGCCAGGGCAGAGAGCGTCCCTCCCACACAGGGCCAATTGGATCAGGGTGAGGAGCCCACCGAGCCCAAATCCTGCACTTGCCTTGCACCTGCTGATTTCTCTGAGTCTGACCCACATTCAAGCCCACTTACCTCACAGTAACGTGGCAGAGTTTGGCCCTTGGGTTTAGGGCTGGGGTTTTGAGGATTCAAAGCATTGGCACATCATATTTGCTAAGGAGGAAGGATTGCCCCGGTCACTTTCCACCCCAGCTCTCTCCCTCACTGCCCTGCTCTGCTTTTGGGATATGGGGATGTTTTCTTGCTACCTGACATGTATTTCAGGTGAATATTAATTGGCTGTGAGCTATGCAACGTGCTTTGATGTTGCAGCTACTTCCAGAGTGCCGGAAGCTCATCACAGACAGGCGGTGATGAATGTCACTGCCTGTTGCAGAGCAGCCCTTGCTCCTTGCCAAGGGTTTGATCAAATCCTGACAGCTCAAACTCCCAATTGCAATAGCAAAGCTGAAAAAATTTGTGTATGCCCATGCTTATCCTTTAATCATGGACAGGAAGGAGCTGGACACAGGGAACTGGGCACACTGCTGTGCCAGAGGCGGAAGAGGGCTCTCTGTGCACTCTAAGAATAGCAATGCACATGAGTCCTCATGCCCTGGGAAGGCCCTTAATCCCCTTCCAAGTCCACATGCAGGCAAACAGATCCCTCCTGCCCTGAAAATTTCTGGATTGAACAATGGTCCCCTGGCTCTGACCGCCTCGAGCAGAAGCCTGTCAAGATGTCAGCATCAAAGTCCCCCTCCCAAGGATGGAAGAGGGATGGTGGGGCTGTGGGGAGCCCCCTTCTGCCTGGCAGAGCTCCTGCCCTGCAGTCAGAGGTCTTCTCGGTGCTGACTCCAGGGTTCACCTGCTGTGAGTGGGAAGTGATGTCCTCACAGGGGCTTTGCTCACCCGGAGAGAGGAAGGAGGTGGTGGTGGTGAGTGAGCTGCTCCCTCACTAGCCTGCCTGCCTGCCTGCCTGCCTGCAGCCCTGCCCTATGCGTGAAGGGCATCCTTCCCTCACTCAAATGGGATCAGGTGCTGATGAGTGGCCAGTCTGCTGCAAGTGGAGTCGCACGCGAGCTGTGAGCTGCCACCCCTGCTCCAGAGTGATGGTGGCATTGCAGCAACTGTCCCTGCACCGCCACTGCTTGCTCCTCTCAGCAGAAACCAGCCTGTGATGCTTTGAGAACACACTTTCTTGTCCGCAGGTCAGGCAGAGAGGGTGCTGAAATGAAGCCACGGCCCAGCTACCCTGGTGGGACGTGTTTCCCCTGAGACACAGCCCACCACTACCTCTCTCTCCCCAGCCTCCTCTTGCTCAGCACCCCGGCACACACCCTGCTGCAGTCTTTTATCACCATCATCTTCACCACCACCCTGGCTTTCACCACCTTCCCTCTGTCACAGTGGGTGCAAGGAGGGCTAGACAGCGTCCTCCTTCCCCATGTCACTTCATGCTCAGAGGATGCTCCCTGAGGCTCTGGGAGTGGCTGGTTAGCTGGTGAGCCTGACCACGGGTGCCTAGTGCCACCTCCCAGCTCCCCCAGACTCCTCTCTGTGGCAGGATGGGGCACAATTTTCCATGTGCAGCTTTATCCTCGTCAGCAGGAACGCTTCGCTGGGGCTGGGCTGTGCTGAGCTACTCCAGATGGCTCTGCAATTCCTCCACTCGCTTTGAATCCCAGGGCTGGGGCTGGACATCAGCTTCCATCGACAGGGACTTGGAGTCCAAACGCATACGGAAAAGTATAAATCCAGCGCTGGCTCCACAGGCTGGGTTTGCAAAACAAAAGTCTGTTTGGCTGAACGAATGCAGATGACTGTGGAGACTGCAGCTCTGCAGTGAGGAAGAGGGAAGGAAAGCGCCGGGCTAGGGATGGATGCAATGGATACTCCCTGGGGTAAGGCAGGGGGCCTGGCCCTGGTTTTTAGTATGCCAGCCTGAAGGGATGATCGAATTCAGTTGGGCATGGAAAATGTGTTTGGGCAGCAGCGATAAATACTCCTGTGACTGTTACAGGAAGTCAGAAAAAAAAGTGCCCTGATGCTGAAGGGGGAGTGACCTGCCCGTTTTGCAGGCATGTGACCCCTAGCCCCTCTCCTGCGAGTTGGACACTGTTGCTGGTGCACAGAGGAGAGCTGCCCTGGCTTCCAGTGCGTGTTCCAGGCTGCTACGAGCCGTCAAACAGCACTGCAGGTTAACGAGAAAACCAAAAGTCCCTGGTACCTCCTCATGTGTCCCTTCATCCACAGGACTCCTGCCCGGGCTAGAGAGCACAGCAGGGCCAAGCTCTCCAAAACCACAAAGCCAAAACTGTTCCTGCCATGTCCTTCCAAGGCAGTGGGGACACAACAGCCAGGAGAGGGGACCATACCTCTGGCGGCCAGTCTAGAGAGGACAAACCTGTGTCTCTTAGGACACACCTCATCCTGCTGTGCTCATCACGGGAAACACCTGGGCTGGTCCCACAGGGGCCAGCTGAGGAGTGAGGGGAGATAGGCTGTGTCCAGCTCCCCGGTTTCTACGTGACCTTGAAGGAGTCCTTTATGCCCTGCAGACAGGGACGAGTGCTCCTCCTTCCCCAGCCTTTGTCTGCCTCCATTCAGCCTGCACATGGTGAGGCAGGGGCTGTCTGGCTGTACATCAGCCAGCATAATAGAGCCCTGTCCTCACCGAGGGCCTGCAGGCAGTAACGTAATAAAAGCAGTAATAGTAATAATAATAATGGATGATGGGCATTAGGCTGAGTACTGGTTAAGCGGCTATAAAACCAGATGTAATATTATCCTGCAGAGCTGAGGGAGCATCATCAGACATTCCTGGGAAGAGGACTTGGCCAGGAGGCTACTCGCAGCTCTTCCCGCTTGGTTTTTGGCTGCTGCGTCTAAGCGAGGGCTTGAAGTGCAAGAAGAGCATCAGAGAGAAGCTTCTCCTTAAGGCGCTGCATGCTCACGCTTAACTGCGAGTCTTTAGCTGTCCATCGCCCCTGGCTGTTGTCAGACATGTCTCAAAATGAATCTGGCGGTTCAGAGAGGCAGCTGAGACCCTGTGGCATGGAGCGGCCCGTCGCCCATCCCGTCTCTCCAACAAGCACTAAAATGGATCCCTTGCGGCCATTAAATATCCCCTGGCATTTTCCATGAGCAGAGGGATATTAAACTCCATGTCTTAGCCAAATGTCAGTCTAGCTAATTTAATTCTGCCTCCCTAAGTAGTATGAATTGAACTGACCTTCTGCTTAGGCAACTGTATACCTGTGTTCAAAGACTCCGGATTTCATACAGACATGGGCATCGCGCAGCCTCTCCGAGATGCTCTGCATCTTCATCGCCCCAGAGCTGGAGCCGGAAGGATCAGATGACCTTCCCAAGGTCAGGCAAGGGTTGGGCATCAGATTTGGGGAAGGCAGCCACACCTGCAAGGCCCCATCCGAGGCTGCCTTCCTCCTTTTACTGCTGCGAGTCTTCTCGTATTTTCCCCCAGGATCATATGGGGAGAAAGGCGCTGAGGCAGGATGCCGGTATTCCTGTGTGATGGTGGTGTCCTAGCTTTCCTGGGGGATGTAAAAAATAGCTCTTGGGCTGAAACACAAGTGAGGAAGGGGGCGTTGCGTCCTGGCGGGCCAAAAATGTCCCCATGCTGTGCCGGCCATCGTGAAGGAGGTGGCAGCTCCTGACACACCACCTCACTGCTCCCTGGCACCTTCCTCTGCCTCCAGGTCCTCTCCCCTACAGTCCCTTTTCCACCTCCTCCCTGGGGCTGGAGCCCTGGTGTCCGTAGGGCTCTGCAGGACCTCCTCCCACTCACCTTCATTAATATCAATATTTTTGCAGAAGATGTAATTACGAAAACAATTTCCAGGAGCAAGATGAGGAGAAAGGCAGTCCGGATCTGCTACCAATGGGAGATGGGGGCCAGAGGGCCGGAAAAGCTTTTCCAGTCATCATTGAAAATGACAATGCAGAGTGACCCTTCGCAGCTGGCTGCTAATAACCAGCACGGCACGGCCGCCAGCAAGGCATGGGCTCAGGACAGCAAAAGAAAGTACCAGTCATTTTCCACTCAATTAGAGACCATCTTCTGAGTGGCTGGGGAAGGGATTTTCTGCTGGGGGCTCCAGGGACGGAGAAAGGAGCGAAGAAGCAAAACCAAAGGAGGTCACTCCTTCCCAGGGGGGCTTTTTGTGCTTGCCCAGGCTGGGTGGGTGGTCTGACCCAGCAGAGGGTCTTCTCCTGGCTCAGGTGGTGCTGGGAGGGAGCGCTTCCTTGCCCTGCACTGCTCTGTCCTTGGCTCCGGGTTGCTCTGTCCCCAGCAGGGCATGAGATCAGGGCTACGTGGCTGCACTTTAACCTCCATGCAGAATGGATGATGTTTTTCTCTAGGCCAAGGGGAAAACACAAGCCAGGCTCTGACAACCACAGCCCAGGGATTTCAGGAGAAGCATCGCACAGGTCCTGGCTGGCACTGTCTCTTCATTGCAGCAGGATGTGTGCAGATGTTGCAATGTTCCCACTCAGCATTTTTCCAAGGAGCAGAAGCAGCGGCTTTGCCCTGAGCCATGGGTTTTCCACCCTTCATCTAGCAAAGGGAAACCCAGCAAAACCTCCAAGATGAGAGCTCATCGGGCCAGCTGCGATCCCCAGAGAACCTACTGGATGCTAGATCCGCACCTCCAGCACCCCCCACGCTGGGACACAGTCCTGGATTGCAGCTGCAGAGAAGAGAGCTGGAAGAGACACTGAAGCTTCTGCAAGGGCCACAGGCAAAAATCTGGGACAAAACTGTGTGGCAAAATGCAGCAATGCAGTGCACTTGTTTTAACACCAGGATGGCACAGGGGGAAGCTCCACTCGGGGTGGGTGGCTGCTGTTCAGCAGCAGCAGATGCTGTGATGATGTCCTAAGCCTGTGACTGCCTGCCTCAGCACTCTGTCACCCCCCTGTCTGTGCTGCTGCTGCGTGGCACCCGTACCAAGTCCTGAGGAGGAGCATTTCACAGTCACACAGAACACGGAGATTTTAAGGCCACTGGACACTGAAGTGGTTATGGAAGTGGGCTGGTGCAGGACACGGCCTTTCCTATCGGCATCAGCCCATCACCTCTTCCCCAAGTGCCATCCTGGAGCCAGGTGATGCTGGGTGGTCTGACCTCTCACTGCAACTGCTGAGACGTGTCCAGGCACTGTGCACCCTTCCAGGCACTCATGCAAGAGGCAGCACCCTCGCTAAGGGATGGCCAGGGGCAGTGCTGGCCTCTGCTCACCGCTCCTCCGACCTGGGCCGAGTTCAAACTGCTGGGCTGGATCCAGCTTTGTGCTGGTGTTGGGATGCCCGAGGCTTGCAGCTGGGTGTGCTTTCCCGGGGGAGCTGCCCTTGTGTGCTGGATGGAGGACCAGATGTTTGGGAAGCCAGGCAGGGCATGGGTGGGATACAGATGTTACAAAAGGGTGCCCTGAACTCCTGCAGGAGGGAATGCAAGGAACTTGGAAAATGTAGCTTAATTGCTGTCCTGGGCCATGCAGGCTGGAGGTTACCTTCATTTTTAAGGAGTGTATCTTCCACAAACACAACAATTTCCATTTAAAGGCACCCGAGTGACTGAAATTCCACCACTTCCCTGCTAAGCTCCCTGCCTTGCTATCAGCATTCCTGATGCACTGAGGAACACGAGCTTCAGGTGTGGACCATGGCTGCAGACACACGGCAGGACAGCCCTTGCTCCATAATTGCCTCCCTGCTCTGTTCAGAGCTGGTGCTTTGTTTGGTATTTTCCAGGATTTGGAGTACAAGGGGAAGATCTGGTATCGCAGTGGAGCTCCTCTTGTTGCACTCCGGCACTTCCAGCTTCTCCATGCTGCAATGTGCAGCACATCGAAGGCAAAGCCCAACCGCTGGCTGCACTTCAATGATTCACTTATTTGTTTTTCTGGTTCAGTAATTGCCACATGCAACCAGCAAATTGTTTTTCAGCGTATTCCTGAACTCCATTCTCTCCTATTTTTCCTGTTCTTTGAGGATGTCACAGCACCAGCTGTAATCTGGCTTTGGATGGTGGCAAAAGCTCCCTGATTTGCCGTGTTTGGCACCGGATTGCTCGGTTCACGCCTGCCCTTCACAGCCAGGGGAACATCTCTGCCGTGAGGAAGCATCCCTGTGGCACAGCCCGAGACATGGACATCCCGGTCCACAGGGCCTGCTGCTCCCTGTCCCACGTGGCACAGCCTCTGCTGTCCTGATGGGGCAGTGGAAGGGGTGCAGGAGGAGGAACAGGGTTTTTAGGGCCATATTAGGTAAGGGCTGGGGGAACATGACTGTAGGAGAGCTTTATCCTAACTAAGGATGGAGGGAAGATAATGAGACATTTTAATTTCTCTTCCAATCCTAATTCCCATGGCTCTGCTTCCAGCACAAATACCAAACCTCTCCTTTAGGGACACTCTGAGGGGTAAGAATGGCAACACCATTTGGACCACACAATTTCACAGCTCTCTGCCCCGACACGTGGCAGCCGCTTCCTCAGCATCCCAAACAGGGAGGAACTCAGCAACCACGGGTGATCGGGACCACTGCGGGTGGGACCACGCATAGCACCAGGTCACTGATGTGACCAGCATGGAGGCTGCCTGTGGCCATCCTGCCTGGCTCCCCTGGGATGCTCAGGTGCCAGCAGGGCCATGAGAACGAGAGGGGCACAAGGAGGATGCCAGCGTGGCTCAGACCCCGTCTCCATGGATAGGCAGAATCTCCACTTGGAGAGCCAGTCCCTTTCCTGCCCCATCTCTCCGATGGATGACACTGTTTGCAGAGCAAGCCAACCCCAACACCACCCTGGAGAGGCCAGTTGCTGCCGTGGAAGTTACCTATGGCGAACTCGTCAAAGGTGAGAGTGGTGAAGTTTTTGCCCAGAGCATTCGTGACTGTCAGAGTCACCTTGTACTTCACTGTCGAGAAGAGCTGGATGTATCTGATGTGACACCTGTTTTTGGGAACGGCATCCTTCTCACAGACCATGTCTTTTGTGCCATGTCTGGAAAGCAGAGGTGAGAAGAGCTGTTACCTGTGGAAGCACCCAAGCTGCTGGAGGAAGGAGGCAGACTGTGCAGCTGTATCCCCACGAAGCCAATGGTCCGCATGCACCAGCCCCTGCTGCAGCCAAAGGGCTGCTTTCTCCCCACAGGGAATTGTGTGGGCTCCTGTGTATGAGGTTTCATCCCAAGCCTACACAGAGGCTTCAGTGAATGTCCTCATGCTGGCCCCAAGGAAAGAATGGGACCCTGCTGGGGCTGGGTCTGGGTCTGCCTGTCCCATGAGAGGAATGAGGTCTCCTTTCTGATGGTGACACAAACCCCAGAAGACAATGCATGGCAGCAGCCTGTATAAGGGCTGTGCCAGAACTCAGGCTCAGGGTAGGGAATGATGCCATGCCATGGCCAGTTCTAGGTGATTGACACTGCTGTTGCCCGACCACAACCAGCTTACAGCAGAAAAGAGCACGGATGTGCCAAATATGCCGAAACACAGCAGGCAAAACATCCACTACAGACGCCTGGTGCAGAGAGGATGGTCTTGGGAAGCATGGAAAGGGGACCTGGGAGATGGGGGCCTTCCTGGTCCCCTCTAGGGACCAGTTTGTGTGTCCCTGGAACATCCTCCCCGGGCCCATTTTTGGGACACCCATACTGTATGCTCAGCACAGGTTGGACCCACTGCCCCAAGACTTCATGGCACTACTTGGGACCTGCTGCAGACTGCAAGGACTGAAACTCACCCCGTTGTACCCTTTTTTCCCAGACACTTACATGACAGAGATGTTGAATGTGTTGGGGATGTAGGTAGGAGTGGGCAGGTGCCAGCTGCAGTAGAAACCCTTCGGGTAGTTGTTGGACCGGCACATCAGCACTGGCTCCTTCGGGGGGGCTGCCAGGGAAAGAGAAAGGGTAATTACCTGCTGAGGTGGGGTCATCACCAACTTCTGAGCAAGGGGATGACCCTCCACTCCCAGCTGCTGCCAGCTTGGGAGGGGAGAGTTTGCAAGGGGAGCCTGGCCTGTGTTTATACTGCTGGAATTATCTGGGGGTCTTTGTCCCATGTCTCCTGCTGAGGTCCTCCATGACACCTCGCTTTGGGCTGCGCTGTGCAAAGCTCACCTTCTCCTCAGGCTGCTCACTGCCTCTAATGAGGGATGGAGTGACAGAGAGGGTTTGCAGGTACCAGGGGAAATTGTCTTCAAGGCTGTGACAGAGATGTTGCTGATGAGGAGGAGGGGCTGCTCTCTTGACCCCATTAATCTACACTGCTCACAGCTTTCTCTGCCACATCCCTGGGGAGTGATAAACTTATTGAGGGATGATCCTCCAAATGATCAGAGGTCACCAAAGGGAGGAAGAAGGACCACTGGCAAGATGAGGAGGAACAATGTGAAACCAGCTGAGAAAATCCAGCTCTGCAGGAGGACTTAACAGTGTTAACACTTTTGGCATAGGGAAGAGCATCCCTGACTCTGCTGCACTGCCTCCAAAGAGACACAGAGGCAACAGGAGGCAGGATGAGAGCACCCAAGTGGGAGCAGCCTTCCTCTGGCCTCGTCAGCTGATCCTGGAGGTTAGAGGCAGAAGAGGACTTTAAACCCAGCGAAGTGTTCACACTGCACTTGGCTTTCCTGGACACAGGTGCAGTGCACTCTGCTCCTTGCAGGAGCACAGCCAGAGCTGCAGGAGAACTCTGCAAAATGCTGAGGGACAGTGCATGCAAAGATGTGATACCTCTTAGCTGATAAATTTTGCCCTTGTTGGTAAAAATCTTACCTGATCTGACACCGAAGTCAACTCTTCTTGGTACCCAGGCACTTGCATTGATTGCTAAGAGCAGCGCCCTGGCACAGTGCCTTGCCATAAAATACACTCCCTGGGCTGGATGTGCACCAGGATTCCCCTGGGAAAGGCTGTCTGAACCTGCGGTGGTCCCTCTTTCCCTTCCTTTGTTAGCCCTCACCCCCATCCACCCCCCGGGAATATCCCAGGACAGGCTCCTCTCTCCAAGCAGGGGGTTTGAAACACACCGAGCAGACCTGGCAGCCTCAGCACCTCTTCAGCCCCACAGCCCGGGTGTCACCGGCACGACACGCTCGGGGGCACAGCTTTCTGAGGGGATGCAATGAGCCCCAGCTGCGACTGGAGTCTAGAGTCTACAGAGTCTACTACAGAGGGGAAACTGAGGCACGGGGTTTGCGCACCCGCCGGCGCCTCTGGCGCAGGGCTTAGAGGGCGCAAGCAGTTGATGAGGAGGGAGCCAAGTGCAGCGGAGCCAGGGAGCAGGGAGCGAGGAGGAGAGGGAGAGGGAACGGAGGGGCCGGCGGGAGGGAAGGCTGTGCCGCTCCGCTCCGAGTGTTCCTCCTAATGGCTATTTCAGCCTTCAGCCGACAGACGAAGGCCAGAGCCTGGTTAATGAGCCTCCCGGTTAAATTATTCAAGCAGACCCTCCACATCAAAACAGAATGGGCTGATCGCAAAGCCAGAGACAAGGACCTGATCCCTGCTGCAGCTCCATCCTCGTCCTCCTCCCCGCAGGCTCCTTAACCCCTTCCCTGCCTCCCTTGGGCGAGGCGGGAGCAAACGCAGCATTGCCCTTTGCAGGGTGCGAGGAGGGGTCGGGAGGTGTCCCGGAGGGGCTGAAGGGGTGGCAGGGGGGTTGGGGACAGCCTCTGGGTGCCGGGTGACCGCGTGGTGGCACTGTGGGCTAACAGCACCTGCTCGGCTCCCGGCAAACCGGGATGGGGCTGGAAAAACTGCTTGGGGATGCTGGCGACACTGGGGATGCCACCGTAGGCGACTCGCCCACTTGCTGCTTGTGCTCAGCTGTCCCGCTCGGAACCGGGAAGCCGGGCAGAAGCAGGCGGGGCTTTTTCGAGCGCTCCTCAAGTCCCGCAGGGTCCAGCCCTACCTGCCCGGCCCCAGATGCTGCACTGCTATGCGCCACGATTAGTCCATCCGAGGATAATTTATCTCCATTGTCTCCAGTATCGCACCGGATCTGGCTCTTTGTGATCTCTGCTAATTCCTCCGCTGACGAGGCTGGGGCGGGCTCACTCCTCCAGGTTCGTTTTGCCGGGAGAAGGAGGGAGGGCTGCCCATACTGTCTCCGGCTTCCATCCCCACTCTGCAGCAGCCTTTGAAGATGCCCCATTTCCACAGCACTGAAAGCCGTGAAAATCCTGTCCTCTGCTTCAAGGCTGGTCCCCAACTGCAGCCCCAACCCTTTGTGTCCAGCACGCTCCACCTCTTACCCTCTGGCGTCTTTTAGCAAGCCAGAGGTGGAAGGAGAGACTGGGCAAGGGGGACAAAATGATCCTCGCATCTCTGCCCTCCTGGTGCGGAGGTCAAGGGCAGATGCAGCCGAAGGGATGCTGCTGTATGAAGCCTGTCTCACCCCAGCCTTTGCCCTCCCTTTCTGGGCACACACAAGCCGTGTCACGGTGACACTCCTGCAACCTCCATCCCCTCGGAGAGCCGTCGGTCCCAGAGCCACAGGCGTCCTGGGAGGGAGCTGTCAGGCAGCTACGCCGCTTTCCACCTTGGTGGGCAGAAAGTTCACCCCATGGCAGAGCAGGGCCAGTGCAATGTGCCACGTGGGGCTGTGACCATCACACCACAAGGGTGACCACAGCCACCACTGCCAGGCACCACAAAGGAGAGGGCTGCAAGCCCCGTCTCAGCTGCCTTGCTGCATCAGGAGGGCTCTCTCTGCCCACCCGACCGTGGCGTCTTCTCCAAGCTGGTGGCAGGGTCCTCATCTCCCTGTGGGAGATGGTAGCCTGCAACCTCGTTCCTCTCCCCTCCTCTCCCAGGAAAGGCACTCGCTGGCACAGCTCATGCTGCCCATCAAAGGCTCTTAAAGACAGCAAATAAAATTGCAGGCTCCAATCGATCCGGCGCTCTGTAATGCTGTCTTTGGAGGTGGGCCAGCCCATCAGGCCGACAGAGAGAGCAAGAAAGGCAGTGGAGGAAAACAAAGCCATCAGGGGAGCAGCATTAAAGGCTTTTTCTGCCCTGAGGTTTTGGGCAGTGCCTCTGGGTGTGGGGTGTCCTGCTCCAACCTTCTCCAACCTCCCTCGGATGATGTCCAGCTCTCAGCGCCTGCCCCGCGCCAAAAACAGCCCGAACAACACGTCGAGCTACTTAGGCACTTCTCCCTGGGCTCCTGCACACAGCCTCCCTAATTCTGGCAAATATTTACATCCCTGTCGCTTCATGGAGCTGCTGAACTCTGTAAAGGCAGAGCTCTTTTCCTTTCGCCACAAACAGCGCCTGCCCTCTCTAATCTGTCTATTAACCTCTCGCATGGCAGGGAGCCACTTCTCCCATGTGCTCTGCTGATGTCCTCTCTGAAAACCCAGCACGTTTAATGCCTGGCTATGGCAGCTTCCCAGAGGCTTGGGTTGCAACCAGCCTCGCTGCAAAAGCTCCGGGTGAGGTGAAGAAAGGCTCAGAGCTGAGCTCAGAGCTGAGCTCAGAGCTGAGCACATCCCATCTGGGCACGTGGTTCACAAGCCACGAGATGCTCCAGCAAAATCTGGGGCTGCCACAGCAGTGAAAGCTGGTGCCAGGGTCATCATCTCTGCAGATCCCTGGAAAGGCCAGTGGCAGGGAAGGAGCTGGCTTTCCCACCACACGGTGCCCCATGCTTTGCATCCATTTAACTCTGTCTCTCCAGCTCGTTGGAAGTAGCTGTCCCTTGGCCAGCTCCAGCACTTCTGCTCAGCTGGGGACAGCACCACAAGTGGTCCTTGAGGATGAAATAGCTCTGGATGCACCAGCACAGACACAGATTTTTGTTTTCCTCCTCATGTCTAAAGCCCAGTTGTCCTTGTACCCTCAGTCCCACTGAGCAGGGGAAAAGTGTGACCAATCCATTTTAGAAACCACTAAAAATGATCTACAAGAGCTTTTCCTAGCTCTGCTAGGTCATGAGATAATGGACATTAAAATCATGACACTTTTATATATAGAAAAGTTATTTTAGGTCACTTTTAGAGGTTTCTGAAATGGATCAGTTATAATTTTCCTCTCCTGCTGAGGGCTGAACGTACTAAAGATGCCTTGCTCCACAGGTGGAGGGATACAAAAAATAGCGCCAATAAAAGTTTTAAGAGGCCTCTCAAACACTTCTGTAGGAGGTATTTTTTCTGGTGCACTCGGGGCACATTCAGGCGCTGGGCTGATGGGGGATAATGAGCCCGTAGTGTGCTTTTGGGGTCACCTGCATAACTCATCATCTCGCTCTTGGGCCAGCTAAGACTCGGGGGTCCATGACAGCAGCATGTGCTTGTGCTCGAGGTGCAGCTGTGACACAGCCTGCCTGCACATGGGCAGGATGCCTGTGCTGCCCCACATGGGGGGGACAACCCCACAACCAACGCTGTTCTGCTGCCAAACTCCCGCTGTTTGCACCCCACTGCCCATGGCAGGACCAGATCACCACCCAGCGACTTCTTTCACACCACAGGCGGTGGGTCTGTACCAATACACAAAAAAGCCACCCAAGTGACCAAAAGCAAAGCTGCAGAGGCTTGGACTGCACGACAGGAATCCACCTGGGCACGAGATGCCAGCACTGAGCACGCGGGCACACGAGCAGCAGACCCCGCACGTCCGCACACGCTTCCACACAGATGCTTTTGTTATGCACATGCTGGCTGCCAGCACGATGTATTATTTATCCAACGCCGCTTTTCTAAAAGCCTGTTTGTGTACAGGAGGCTGGGAGGAAACAACAAAGAAAACAATGATGAATAAATCATATTTCTACTGCCAGGTGGATCGGGGGAGCGTCCGTCTGCCGTGCGCCACCTGTGCTGGAGTGCAGCGTGGCTGTGGCTGGGGACGGTCCCTTCCATCGACCCAAGTGTTGGGGTACAACTGTGTTTTGTGGCTGGAGAAAGGCAGGGAGGTGAAGCTTTGAATTTGCTCCGATTCCCCTTGACAGTTCTTGGGTAAGTGTGAGGAGGAGAAGGGGTGCGGAGGACAGCACTGTGGGGGTACACAGGCAGGTGATGCCTCCTGTGTTCTGGGAACATCATGCTCATAACCACCACTTCTTCAAGAAGGATAAAGCATGGGTTTGTTTTTGATCTGCTGTTTTTGTTGGGTTTTGTTTTGTTGTTTGTTTTTGGTTTTTTAATTAATGCAGCAAAATTCATTTGAGAGAGAATTCGAGAACCCAGGGGTGCAGGGGCACAGGGTGAGGTGGGTTTGTCCCTCACTGACCTCCTGGGTGACCTGGGCAAGTGGTGGAGACAGGTTTTGTGTCTCTCCCTTTCAGTCTAAGCCACCCCAAGCTTAGCAAGTGGACATTTTCAGGGGAACATTCCTTTTCCTTGAAATTAGACGCTGAAGATATATCCCTCCAGAGTGTGAGTCACACCAGCTGAAAACCAGAGTTGCCCACACTCAGCCAGCACCTAGCCCAGCCCTCATACCCAAAGCTGCAGCACCTCCCTGGTAGCTCCCAAAATAGGCCAGGGACACCTGCAGCTGTAACCAAAGTCCCCAACCCTGCTGCCACCAGTGAGCCATCTCCCTAGCCTCAAAGAGCAAGAATTTATTCCCCAAGAAGGTGCTGGAGAAAAAGGTGGACTCAGCAACAGATAAATTTCTAAAAGGCCCTGTTTTACACTGATTGGGGCTCATAAACCAAGCTATGGATTTTCTCATTTCCCTTGCAGAAAATTCAGTGAGCATGGCAAGAGGCAATGCTGTAAATTTTTGGGCAAGGCATTACTCATAGAGAAGAAAAGAGAAGAGAAAGCCCAGCATCCCACCTTCAGCCAAAGTGGCAGGGCAAGCTCCCAGTGTGATCACAGGCTCACTGGAGTTTGCTCCATCCTGCACTGCGTGAGGCAGGGCTGTTCCCAGCACAGCAGAACTGCTCCTCAAACCTGACCACTCTCCAGCCTCCAGAAAATTATCGAGCAAACCTCATGGCCTTGATCTCTGAGAGGAAAGAGCAAGAGCAGAGGGGCTCTGGCAACCCTGGCATGGGGTGGGCTGGCTGGCTGGAATGGCAGCGTTCGCTGGAGGTGCTCCCCAAGGTGCAGGATGCTACTGGAAGGTGATTTAGGCAGGAAAAGCCATTTGGCATCCTGAAACGTGCAGATCCTCTCGTTCCCACTCCCTCCAGCAGCGCCGGTGCTTGGCAGCATTGCTGTCCCAGGGAAATGCCCATCCTGCTGAGCACACCAGCACCCCAAACTCAGCTGTGCTCCTGGAGGTGACTTTATTCCCCCGGGGCAGCATTCTAGGCTGGGTGCCTTAGGGAATGATGCACGGCAGGGATGCCGGACACCTCCACCCTTCACTTGGGACCACACCACAGCAGAAAGTCCCTTCTGACCCTCCAGCCCTCCACCAGCAACCAAAGAGCAGCTTTGCTCTGAAACAATATTAAATATTGAACAAACGAACGAAAAACCTGTTATCTGGGATAATTGTGAGTAAATAAAACATTTAACCAAACCAAATGCAGCTGTTTCCACTTGGAGCCGGCACAACAGCAGGGAAGCCAGCTCAGCTACTCTGCATCCTCGTTACGGCAGCTGATTATTGTTTTGTGTATAACAGTAGCGCCGCCAGTCCTGGAGCGGGGCCGGGGCCGCGGCCGCGGGGCTCGGTGTGGTACCCCTGGGATGGGTACCTCGGCAAGGCGGGATGCGGCAGCGCAGCAGCGCGCCGGGCACGGGAAGTTCTCTGCAGCGCTGGGGTTTGCTCTTCAGCCCAGGGAGTTCACGGCGAGGCCGGCTTTCCTCCCCCAACACCTCTGCGAGGGGATTTGCATGTAACATAAACCATTTCAGAGCCAGGTCACTGGTTCGCACATAGCCCCGGGCAGTAATGACCAAACCTCGTTACCGGCTGCTCTGGGATTGACTGTGCCGGGCCCCCGTCCAGCTCCTGGAGACCTGGAGAGCGGTCTGGGGTGAGGGAGTGTGCAGCAGCCGAGGGAAAAGTGCCGGCAAACGGGGCCTTGGGAGGCTCTGGGGATGGAGAGCATATCCCTGCCCACAGCTCAGGGCTGGAGCACTCCGGGATGCCAGTCTGCCACGCCCAGACAGCGGGGAAGGGAGAGCAGGGGGCCGATGTGCTCTCGGTTTTTGCACATTCACAGGGCTTTCCACAGCTGGGATTCGGAGAGGAGAGCTTCATGCCCCTGCAGCTCCCACCCAAATGCTGTGCCTGTCTCTTATGAAATGGCTGGGAGGGATGAAGGGCGTGAATCACATGGGATTTTCCAGTGCCTGCCGAAATGATTTCTCATTCCAGGGGGCTATTCTCCTCGACATGGGGCTGGATGCACTGTGCCGAGGCAATGCAGGGGGGAGATGTTCCTTGTAACACAGGGGTTCCCCAGCAACTGCTCCACGCCCCGAGGAGGTTGTGGTCGGTGCACATGGGAGCACATCACAGCCCTGGTCTCCAGGAAGAAGCAGCTGCCTCCCTTGCTTCTCCTCGATAAAAGGTTTGACCAAAGCAGCCTGCAGACTCCTGACCATCTCCTCCAGGAGCTCAGCTGGAAAAGCCACAGAGAGGAAACATCCCTGTCTGCTGAGAGGGAGGGCTGTGCCTTCCTTGTCTTGGTTGCACAGGGGCAATGCAGGGTGCTCCCAAGGGTTCTTCAGGTATTGAGGACCCCGAGGGTCCCCTGCCCGCACTGTGTGCAGGAGAAAACTCAGCACCTCCTTCTCCCTCTTTTCCCAGCTCCAGGCAGAAACTCCCTGCACAACCTGCACCATGCAATGCCCCTGCCCCCTCCATCACCTTATTTAACGGCTGCAAGAAAGCAATCCATCCTCTCTCCAGATGGAGGAGACAGGGAAAATACCAGGTGTGATCAGACACAACTGGGACCATCAACAGCCATGTATCCTCGGCAAAGCTGTCCCACCAGAACTCCTGGAAGTTGTATATTTATCCAGGAGGAGCCTCTGGAGGGAAGCTATAAGCACTTTGTCATGTGCTGAGCAACAAGCTAGCCACGAGCATTACCAGCTATCAACCAGCGGGGGAGTGTGGGCTGCCTCTAACAGGCAGTGGCTCTCCAAAAATGCCTGCTCTCTCTTCATCCCTCTTGACATGCAGTCTGGATACATCCTCTTCTCTGCTCTCCTCTTCCCCAGTGAGGGAGGTACCTGCTGGCAGGGAGGCCTCTCACCCCACGGGCAATGGAGAGGAAGAAGTAAGAGATATCTGACTCTCTGCAGGAGAGAAGGGTATTTTTGGGCTTCTCCTGTCTGGGCAGGAGGAGCTGATGGGAGTGGTTAGTAAGCAGACATATCCCCTACCCACCTTCTACCAGCACTGGCTTTTGCATGAAAAGTTCCTTTCCTTCAGCATTTACTGAAAACCACCCTCTCCTTTCACCCACATGTCCTGCTAGGGAATATGCTGCAGTCTGTTCTTCCATCCCCTCACGAGGCAGACCTCATGGTGCCCTTGAGCCTGTACTGACGCTTTACCTCGCATTCAGTCAGGACAGGGGACTTAATAATGGACATCTGTACCACACCAGGTCTGTGCACAGGCAGAGGAGCCATTTGCTCATCCTGCATTTGGCCATCCTGGTTGCATTTGGGTTTGCTCATGCAGGCTCAGCATCCCCTGGTCAGTGACTCACATCCTGGAGGCTGCCCTTCTGCCCCACATGATCTCCTGGTGAGATGCTACTCTGCTCCTGGGGCTGATCTGCACCCTGTGCCTGTCCCTCAGCCCCAGGGGCCATGCTGTGAGTGTGTGAGAGCCCTGTCCCCCGTAATGCTGGTGGCTTTGCCCAGCTTCATGCCATTGTCACAATCCTGCTGGGAAACCAACTGCAGGCACCTCGCAAAAACAGCTGGGCTGGAGCCACAGGAGATGCTGGAGTTGGGTGTAGAGAACTGACACAGGAGGGGCTTCTCCCCATGCTGTTCCCATCCCAAATACGTGTGAGTCCTCCCAGCAGCAGCCAGCCTCCTTTGGTACATCCAGAGGAGCCACCTGGCCCATCCCATATGTGCTTCTGCATAACACACCCTGGAAAAATCACAGCACTGAGCCACGGTGGGGATGGAGCTGAGATGGACACCACGGGGTGGCTCTGGTTTGTGGTGCTATTCTGGCTGCTCAGGGATGATGATAGCCTATTAATGACAGGCATTTGGGAAGATGCCTAATTTATCATAGGAAATGAGGTCTCCACACCAGTCCTTAGCTGCTCACTCTCTGGCTTTGAGAAAATGCCAAAAAATAGTCAAAAAATAGTAAGAGTAGGGGTGTCCCAGCTCAAGCCGAAATCCTCTCCTGTGCTGTCGGTACCTTGGGGTGGAGGCAAGAAGAGCATCAGTCTCTGCAGCTCACCCAAAATGAGTCCTTCAAGCAGATGAAAACCAGAGGAGTGTGACATTTCTGGAGGTGTTGGGCTGCCATACCAGCTCAGCTAACACCACTGCTCTCTTTACTAATGTCTGTTTTTTTATCCTCAGGCCTGAGTCAGACCCTGGCCTCATTCTTTTCTTAAGGCAATGGGGTCCTTGGGATGATGTAAGTCACACACCTCCAGACTTCACTGCATTTGGAAGTAATAGCTGCGTCCTTACTCAGCTGGCTTCAAGGGAGGTCCCATTATCCAGCCCATCTGTAAAGAAACTGAGCTAAGAAAAGGCCCTTTGCTTTATAAAAATGACGCTCATCTTCCTCAAATCCTGGCTGGATGCTTAAATCCCCACAAGCAGCAGTGGGCAAACCCCAGGGGATGTTTGTGGCATGTGTGGCCAGGGCAGTTCCAGCAGCTCAAGGGGCTTGGGGAGCCCCTTCTCACCGTGTGTGAGAGCCTAGCATTTGCAGAACGAAACGTGAGGCACAAACCAATTCAGTTACTCACCGAGGCTGTTCCCACCTGCTCTAATCACCACCTTTGCAAGGTTGTTTTCATTCCGTTCCCTCCCTACTCCCCCCAGCTCCGCTCCGCAGCAAGCACCTCACTAAATTCCCTTAATCTCCCCTTTAGGTCATATGATATCTTTTAATTCTTTAATCAATTTTCCTCCGGACTCCCTGTAATTTATCGATGGTCTTTTAACAATGAAACCCCAGAAGCAAACACACCTTCCCTGAGAGCATCGGCACCGGATCAGTGGCAAGAGCAGCATCGTTGCCCAGTCTGCCCCGACAGCGATAACCTGGATGCTCGGCACAGCCTCTCCTTCCCCACGGAGGACAGCAGCCTGTCACACATCCTCCGTTTGGCTTACAACAAAGAAGAAATAGCAAGCACTTACTGTGAAATAAAAATATTGTTATCAGTGTCTTAATTGTTTCCTGAGGAACGGTGGGAACCCCCAGCACTGAGCCCCCCACAGGGTGGGCAACCTTCGTGCACACTCCAAACACCACGGCAGGGAAGAAGCTGTCACCCAGAGGTTCACAAACCTTTTTTGGGGCAGAATGAGGGGGCCAGGATGCTGGGATGGGCACCATGCACAGGTGGTTGGGGCACTGCTGCTCTTTTTGGGGAACACACCACACTGTTCATGCAGCGGCGCTGCCCAGCATAGCAGGAGGTGCTCAGGAGAGCTGGGGCCGAGGAGAGGGGAAGGCACTGAGCCCAGATACCCCACTGATGGTCTGGGACTGATTTCTGGCGGTGTTGTGGTCTCTGCAAGAGGCTCAGCAATGGATCAAGCAGTTTGGCAGGGCAGCCTAGGGCTGCTCTTTCTTCCCCTCCCTTTCTCACCCCCTCCAAGGTCAAACAGTCCTGGACTCTCAATAAACTGTCGCAGGGGCTCCAGGGGATTTTAGGAGGCATTTGCTAGGATTTCAGCAGACCTGAAGCGTGACTTCACAGGGGTGGGGGGGAAATACCCTAGAGCTTTGGAGAGAAATGTTATTAGAGTCACTGAAGGATTTTGCTGTGCTCTCTGAAGCGTTGCACAGAAAATTACAGGTGAAGAGCAAGCCCCGTGGTCTAGACCTTGCCAGCAGCATAAGGATGCTGTGGAGTCTGGGCTCACATGAGCCCCATTTCCCTATCATGGACCAGGAGCACACTGCAAATGCCTCCTGCAACATCTCCTCTCGATGCACACAGATGGCTCAGAATCCTTCTGAGATGAGGTGAGCAGCCGGGACAGGTCTGGGAGCCAGGGCTTGGCTGCAGATGAGAGCTGCAAGGATGTGCTGGCAAAAACCAGACAGGGCAGAGCAGTCTGGGTTTACCTGATAGCTTGCCATCCTCTACTGGAGCAGAAAAAACAGCTCTGACTGGGTTAATGCCAATGCAGTTAGGTCTGTCCCATGGTGCATAAGTCACCAGCAGCATGGGAAGGAAGGCAACAGGCCTGGAGTAAGTGGGGAAATGCTGTGATGCTGCCGAAGTTTCAGTCCTTTCCAGTGGTGACATGAGGCTGAACCCAGCCAGGATCCAGTATGGGAAGATTTGGGGTTTGTCTGCCTCAGGGAGATGCTGGAGGCATAGCATCAGTACCTGTCCCAAGCCCAGAAAGTTGTTCCCAGGCATTTCTGGAGAGCAGATCCCACAGCAGCACCCACGGCTTCAGGGCAGAGCAGCTCAACCATGGCCCAGCACAGTGAAACTCAAATGACTGTTGAGGTCATAACTCACACATGCATCTCGCTGGCTGTCTGTCCTGCTTTCTGCACTGATATGGGATGGAAAGGCAAGAACTGGACCAGGACCCACCGAGCAGATGCACTGTCTTTGTTTCACCCCCATGCTGATGCTTCACTTGGACCCATGAAGAAATTTGTAGCTCGAAAGCTGCCGTCACCATGAGCCAAATGGGTTGCAAATGTATTGGCATGTGTTGTGTCATCTGCAGTGGTTAATAGGATCCATTTTCCAAGGAAGAGGAAAAGGAAGAAGAGGAGGGGAATGCTTAAATCAGCAAAACAAACATTCACCGCCCTTCCGAAGCAGTACACCCAAGGCAATAGATTATTTATGGAAGTTTGGTCTGGAGCAATAACCTGCAAGGGCTTCTCACAACAATGCAGCTGGATTCAGATGTCAAACCAAAATCCTTAGCACTTAATACCTTCAAAGTCTGTACACAGAATGGATGCGTTGCTGGCCCCAGCGGAGTTACTGTGAGATTTGTCTCTCATTTCACCTGCAGCCCCGTTAACATACTGATTCCTGCTGCCCTGGAGCTGGGCTGGGGATCTCCCTTCCAGCGGCACCTACACCACGCCCCGGCTCTGAAATGGTGCAGGAGGTGCCCGCCCGTGTGGTATTTGCTGCAAGGCTTGGGAAAAGTGATAAATGGGAGAAAAGCATCTTGTGCCACCTTACAGTCACCTTACAGTCCGTCACCTTACAGGGAAATGGAGGCACAGCGCAGTCAAGGGACGGCTACTGAGGATGGAGAGGCTGACTGAGGATGGAGAGGCTGACTGAGGATGGAGAGGCTGACTGAGGATGCCTGTTAAATCCCTCAGCCTGGAGTGCAGTTCCCTGGTGAACCCCAGGTGCTCAGTCACCTCTGCAGGCATTTGAGCACCACTGGGCTCAGCACCCCTGGGCGGCTGAGCTGCCCAAGCCCCTGTCTCCTGCCTGGCCCCAGGCAAGGCTGGGAGATCCCTCCTCGCCTGCCCGGCTTCCCTGCAGCCCAAGCAGATGTTCTGGGTCCCGTGTCCCGGGACAGATCCCGGCTTGATTTATTACTGGACGTGACTTCTGGAGTTTGTCAAAGGCACCCGCTCCCCCTCCCCTGACTTTTCCCACACCCTTCCCATTTTGTTTTACGTTCACTTTGTGGTCTCCCCACCATAGCTTGCAATAAACAGAAACTCATTTCCAGTATAAACAACTGCACACTCTGCCCCAGCGAGCCGTACGACCCTGCCTTTCCCGCTCCCCACGCCTGTCTGCTTTTGGGTTCTGGGAAAACAGTCTCTTTCTTCTGCTTTTTTTTCACCCCCTTAGCCTCCTGGCCCTTGGCTTTTTTCTTTTTTTTCCCTGAGATTTATAACGTGCCAGCCAGAGCTGGAGTGGTCTATCCCAGTCCACATCACGTACGTGCTATTAAAAGTAAAGCTACCAATAGATCTCGGTAAGGAAAACCACCTGAACTCTGCCCGAGCTGAGGGTTTACAAGATGGGGATGTTGGCTCTGACATGGCCAAAAGCCTTTCAAGATGTGGGATGTCTCTCAGGACAGGATTTAGAAGACTTGAGTCATGGAGTGAAAACGTGCGGGGCAGATCTTACCCTCCCCAAGCCCTGAGTCAGGAGAGATGCCAGCCTGATGGGAGCCAGGTGAGAGGCTTTGCAGGAATGCCATGGAGAGCTGGATTGTCACCTCTCTGAAGGGCTGGGCTGATGCTGTCAGCTGCCTTTATCTATCTTTAGCCACCTGGAAAGGAACTGGTTGGGCCAAGCAGTCCATCTCCACTCTTGCCGTGCTTGATGGGGACAGACAGACACCTGGGGAAGGCAGACTGAATCTTTCCTTTAAATGGGGTACACACCTGTCTGCAGCGTTTTCACAGAATCGTGGAATGTGCTGAGTTGGAAGGGACCCACAAGGACCATCAAATCCTGCTCTCAGCTCTGCACAGGATAGCCCCAAGAATCCCACCACGTGCCTGAAAAGGTTGTCCAAATGCTTCTTGAGCTCTGTCGGGCTTGGTGCTGTGACCACTTCCCTGGGGAGCCTGTTCCAGTGCCCAACCACCCTCTGGGTCAATAATCTTTCCCTGAGATCCAACCTAAACCTCCCCTGACACAATTTCAGGCCATTCCCTCGGGTCCTGTCACTGTCACCACAGAGAAGAGATCAGTGCCTGATAAAAATGCATAAAAAATGGTGAATGTTTTTAACACTTGGAAGAGCTCACAAAGGCTCAAGAAGATTCCCTGCTGCTGGAAATCTTTATATCAGGGCTGAATGCTTTCCTCGCAGTTTTGCTGCCCTTCAAAGAGGGATCTAATCAGGGTAGTATCCTGCCCTGCAGGGGCCACACAGCAAGGCAGGCAGCAGCCTTGGGCCCCCGCGTCTTCCTCACATCCCACATCACAGGGATGCTGCAGGGGGTGCACTCATCTGCCTTTTCTTTCCCATGGCACAAAAATATTGGGGTCAATCACCTTGTAATGCCTGGGGACAAAGCTGCTTGCTTGGCCAAAGCTCTTTGGTTGCAATTTTACTCTCTATTAGCCCTCTTCTACTCTCTCCTGCCCTCCTCCTAGGACAAGCCAGCCCAGGACCACCAGTGGCCAGAAGTTAGTCATTTAATTCCAGGCAAGGAGCTGGTCAAAACAGCCAGTGGTTTAATTTTTGCTGGGAGATTAAGAAAAATGAGGAAATGAGGTGGGTTAGTGAAAATCTGAACCCAAGTGGTTTAGCTGGAGAGAATCCCAGCATTGTAAACTGGCCTCTAAGAGTGCTGGAAATATCCTTATCCCCGCTGCAGATGCTGTCTGACACTGTGTTCATACTACCACTGGCTGGGACTCACTGACAGCAAGGCTTGTGCAGCCCCAGACAGCTGGATTTTGACTGTGCTGCCTCTCCGTTGGGTTTGCCCCATGTGGGGTTTGCCACGTACAATATAAGCTCCTTGAGGGGTTGTGCAGAGCACAGGGGTGATGCTGAAGGGCTGCAGCACTGCTCTGGGAGCTTCACATCCACAAGAAGGTCACGTTGATTTGGAAAAAAGCCCCACACATGTCATTTACAGGGACATTAAACCTGAGTGACTGTCTCGGGGCAGAGTCTGAGTGCAAGCAGAGACCGTGGTACCACACAAGGCAATGGGGAGCTCCCAGCCACAGCTCCTGGCACCAGACCACTTCCATCAGCCATTCCAGCCAGGTGAGTTTGCTCACCTTGCCTTGTCCTCAGAGAGAAGCTGATGCTGGTCAGGTGTGTAATGCTCCCAGGACAGCCCAGTGGGCCGGATCAGGGCTGGATCCAGCCTGGGTGGGTGTCTCCATACACTGACTCTAATGCGTGAATGTGCTGAATTGAGTCTTACACATGCTGCTTGATGTCAGAACCAGGCTGCAAGCTGGCCCCAGGGAAGCCATGTCTTCCCAGAGGGAGGGGCTGCTCCAGGTGGTTTGAATTCCCTCGAGCAGGAAGTGACAAGAGGTTTGGTAACGCGGATCCACCTTGGTGCAGCCCGCGCTGTCTGTGCAGCAGGTCCAGCAGACGGCCTGCCCATATTCGATGGGAGAGCTGAAGGGCATGGGAGGTTTCCTCTGCAAAATGCCCAGTTCTCATGGAAGCACACTGATCAGGAGGAAACACACTAGAAACTCCACATACAAAAACCCCTGGAGTGGAGAAACCCTTCTGTTACGTGCTGTCTATCTTGACAGCTTGGCTGTTATCTCGCATCACATCTCCGTTTGCCGATAGCGCACGATGACACGGCTCCACGTCGTGATGAGGGCAGCTGGTGTTGCAGGTGGCTGTACCCATGGCAGGAGAGTTACAGCCAGCCACAAGGAGCTGCCCAGGCCTGCTGGGTTCCCTAACAACAAATCCATACCGATGGATTAGCTGTCTATGGAGACGGTAGCATTTCATCACCCCTTCACACCCCATTGATAAAAGAACTCCTGGTATGAAGGGTGGCCAAGAAACCGCTCTGCTCCTCTCCTCTGCCGCGGACGAGCAGCTGAAGCTGTCCCCAGCCGACCTGAGACCCTTAGCCTTTGTGTTGTCCACCCAAACCGAGCATCCCCAGTGCAGTTAATCACTGCAGGCGTCGGGGGCAGGAGACAGCCGAGGCCGCCGAAGCCCAGCACAGTTCGCTGACCCTGGGGAGGAATGCAGCTGACTCACGCCATGGGAATCTGACCTCCACGGACGCTGTGCAACTGGCTGAGATCATGGACATCCATGTCCTGGCGCAGTGGCTCCCGGCAGCGCTGCAAACAGTGCCGTGTGCCCTCGTGGGCCGCGGTGGGTCCAGCCTCTCACCTCACCACAGTGATGTCCTTTAGGCATCCCAGTGCACGCTGCACATCCTGGCACAGTGCCTGCTTCCCCGTCCCTGTCCCTGTCCCTGCTCAGGAGCACGGGCAGCAGTCCTGGCTCTCTCCAGTGTGATATTTCCAGCTAGGAAATGCTCTGAGTGTGCCAGCTCTGCTGCCTCTGATTCTCCTCCAAGCGACCCACAGGGTACTGTTAGAGCTGCTGTTATGGTGATTTTTACTTAAATCAATATCTTCCGTGTTATCCCTGAAGCGCTCACCACTAATAACCTCTCATCCTCTCAGCATGCCTTCGGTGGCGGTCAGCTTCGCTTTGCTCTGCGCAGAGCTGTGAGCCCTCAACGCTTCTCTGCAACTCCGCCTCTGCCCATGCCTCCTGGGAGAGAGAGGCTGCTCCCACCCCGGGTGCAATTCAACCCCAGCAGCAGTCACAAATACCCACGGGACTCCCAGCTGGTATTTAAGTTTCCAGACATTGTGGTGGGAGGAGAAAGCCCTGAAAAATCTCATTTCCAAAGACTTTTTTTTTTAAGTGCCAGCCCCATGTGGGATCTGATAAGGCAAATCCCAAAGTGTTCGGGTTGAATAGCAGGTTTCAGGTCCAGCATGTGGCTTTTGAATCCCAACAGTTATCATTACTATTGCTGGAGAGAGCAGGAGTTTCCTCTGCCTGGAGTTTCTCAGCGCAGACCATGGAAGAAGTCTGGGTCACTTGGTCACCTACACCAGCAAAAAGAGGCAGGGGAACCCCCCAGGCTCTGATGCAGTCCTGCTAACCACACAGGGCACAAACACACACCCTGATTTACCAGCATCTCCAAATTACAACAATAAATCCTTCCCCATTTCATCCGAGCACATATAAGTCCTTTTCTACCAGAGATTAAATTCTTGGGTGCAAGCTTGGCTCAGCCTCACAACCACAGGGCGACAGTCCTGGGGCTGGCAACACCGCCAGGGTGTGGCACAGTCCTGAGGTGACCAGACATGGATCCCCCATGGGGGCACATGCTGCAAAGCCAATCCTCACTGCCAAGCACCATGCCAGAGGTGCTGCAGACCCTTGTGGGAACGGCCCCCCCAGAATAAAGCACCATCCACCATCTCACTTCCTCTGTCTTCCCTGGCCACTCTTCCCCAAATCCCTCCCCAACAGCTCCCCCCAAGGCTGCAAAAGCCAAAACCAACGGGGGGGGAAAAGTGAGGCGTAAACCCGTCGTTGTGATGGCAGATGGGCACATTATGGATTTCCCACGTCAAAATAATGGATCAAAACTCGCGCTGCCACCCTGGCTCCAGAAGGGCACCGCTGCTCCTGCCCATGGTTTATGTTCGATGAAACTGAGTTAGTAGCGTTTTTATCTGTCAATTAGGAACCATGAAACAGTTATTAAATAGAGTCAGAGCCCTCCTTGCTGCTCTCCTGGGCAGTGCAGGAGACACATAACAGCCTGTAATGAAGCATTAAGCAGCAGCAGTTTTGTTTCTGATAGGATTGGAAATGATAAGCCAGCGAGGCATGGCCAGATAGGGGGAGCAGGTCCCCGCCTCAGAGGACACATATCAGCAGCTGCTATGGGGAAGTTCAAGACTGAAATTTCTGCCCCCTGCCCCAAATAAAGTCTCTGTAGGACTGCCATCAAGCTGCATCTGCTTGATGGGGGGAAAGCAAGGGCCTGAATTTAATTATCTGCTTTTCCTGGTGCAGCCCTAGGTGATTACCATGGAGGCAGGAGGGCCTTCAGCTGTGAACAGCAATGTTATCCCAGCCCCAAGGAGAAAAAAGGCTGGTTAAAACAAGTTTTAAGAGACAGGGACTGGGCTGTTCTTGGGAAGGGAGATAACACAGGCAGAATCCACTTCTGGAGGTCATCAGAGTCCCGGGAATGCTGTCACTGCCCTCCCTCTGCAGATGCAGACGCCCTGTGGCATCTTTCAGTATGAGGCGCCCAGGCAAAGCTAGGATGTCTACTTGACCTCAGGAACTTTATGGCCAGGATTTGACACAGGGAGAGGCCAAATTCTGGGCAGAGTGATGGTAGTCCTGCACAGAGAGAGACACCCCAGGGATGGGAAGCATGGAAAGGGGCAGGGGTTCGCAGTTCCAGCGCCAATGGACACATTTCCCTGTCTCCTTCCCCCCCTCGTGTCTCAGGGTTTGGTAAGCCCTTGCTCTGCCCTGTTAGCTCTGCAGCCACACCAGCCCCAGGGGGCTCAGAATGGCATTTTCTCACCCATCCATGGCCAGAGACCCACCACCTCCCCAGCCACTGCAGGAAGGGCCTCTTTGCACCAAGGGACCACCCAAACGGGTACAAAGCAAACTGTCCCACCAGCACCTTGCCCTGGGGAACAGCACAGACCAGGCTATGCCAAAGGCTTTCAGACATCTGTGGCTGCTTTGCAGCCTGTTTGTTCACAACAGAAACAGGACAACAACAACAGCAGGGTTTTTTTTTTGCTTCTGGTGATTTTTAAATGAAAGGTCGAGTTTTCAGTGCTTTTCCTTTTGGAGCTCCCTCTGATTTAATTAAAAACCTCATCAAACCAAAATAAAATGAGCAAAATCTTGAACACAAGTTCTTAACTCTCTAACAATATACAACAGAAATTTTCATCTGGCTCTGACTTCCAGGGCATTTTTCCAAAGTTGCCAGTGAATAGCAAATCCCATTCATTTCTTCTTTCTGGGAAAACCGCTTAGGAATCTGAAGATTAGCATCTCCCAGTGCAGTGAGGGCTGCTGCTAGCTCCTTCTCCAACTGCCACCCCTCAGAGAGCAGGAGGGAAGTACACCGTGGTGTTTGGCTGGCTCACTACAAACCTACACCATCCACCCCTCTCTTCCCAGGGACTTTTCAGAGTTTCAGTGTTCGCGAGACACTGAGGGACTCCCGGGCAGGCTGCACCATCACATCACTCTGTCCTGAGTCCTGCCATCACAGTATTCCCATGGCACAGTCTTCAGTGCCTGGCTGCCAGATTAAGCCCTGTCCTTCCCTTCCAGCAGCGAAGAATGAGAGGGAGACCTCACCCCGGCAGAGATCCGAGCTCTCCCTGCATAGAGAAATCGCTCAGAGCTGCAAGGCAGTGGTGGACAGGTTTCAGCAAGGCAGATGGGAAGGTTGCTGGTGGATAGGATGCTGTGAGAGGAGTCTGGAGGGTACAGTGATGGGCATGCTTCCCTAGGGAAAGAGCCTCCTCACACGTCCCCTGTCCTGCTGCACGCCCGTGCCATGGGCGTGTTGTACCAGCATGAGGCTCTCCAAACGTCACAGACAGACACAGACTTGCTGGGTATTCCCTCTGCCGAGCCATCGCCAACACCTTCACCTCGCCAGGATGGAGGAGATGCCCAGAATACGGCTGAAGCACTTGTGCTGCCTCTCCAAACTGTCTGCGGAATAAAAGTGGGGAAGAACTTGAAACAGCAGGAGAAGCAACATCCACTGTAAAAGCGTAGGAACCCAGGAGACAGAAAAGGCACAGACTGTGTCTGCACACACCAGGACCTCTGAACTGCAAGCTGCTTCCTTGAGACAATGCTACTTCAGCCCCTTCCCATCCATTGGGATGGATTGGTGCCCAGAGCAGGATTTCCACCTCTGCAACATGGTGGATGCTCATGGCTGCAGGCAGCAGGGGAGCCTGATATCACCCAGGCTGAATTCCATCCCAGCTCCCACTGGGAGCTGTGTGCAAGCCCCTGGAGTGGTTCAGTACCACTGGAGCTGTCACACACAGCTGGGCTGGGCTGCGGAAGGAAAGATGCAGCAGGGACAAGAGAAATGGGAATCCCTGCTTGTTCTGAGTATATGATGAGAGGTTTTCAGCTCCCTTTCCACCCTGACTGTGCCTGCGAGGTGGCCAAGATGAAAGGCCACTGTGGGTTGCTGAAGAGAGGCACATCTGTATCTAGTACACCAATGTCAGAGTAGGGGGTAAGGAGCAACCCAAGTGGTTCTCCCTACTCTGTCCCAAAGAGGATGCAAAATTAGGGCCAAAGGCAGCCCAGGGTCCTTACAAAACACTTAATCACCCTCACCTGGCTGGGAACCTTGGACTTTGCAGCCCTGCAGCAGTAGGATGTTTCCTCACTGGCTCTCTTCAGAACAGAAATAGAGGACCCAGGTTCTCCTCAGGGATGAGTATTTGCTTTTGGAAAGCAGCCAAGTGGCTAAACCAGGCTGGAGCCTAGTGCTGGTGCCACAGAGCTGATGAGCCAAGAGACAAACCCGGAGCGGTGATAGGGGTAGGAAGACCTGGGGGGCTCTTTGCAGCAGTGGTGAAAGGGCTCTGCAAACGCCTCTCTCCTAGTGCGAGCATCCTCCAGCTGGCAAGAGGAGCTGCAGCCTGACCCGCTGTCCCTGCCTGCTTTGCACCCAGAAGGGATTCTGGGACTGGGGGGAGGGAAGGTGGGCAACCCCTCCTCCTGCACCTCCCCGGCTTCCCCGAAATTTGCCCTAGAACAAACTCTCAGGGATTAGCACCAGCCACATCCTGGTGAGAACAATATTAAGGGATTATGAGATTAGAAATACCATTTATGCCTAGAGGAATAACTCTAATTCTTATCTGATTGTCTACAGATGTCAGCAATCAAAGCGCCTCTTTCATGCAAAGCAGGGAACGCTGTTGGGGTGGTGAGTGAACACGACTTGGCCCCCTTCTAGCACGAGGAGCCAGCTTCTCCTGCTGATACGTGCCCCGGATCGTGTTTGGCAGCAGCTGCTGGCGTGTCAGTTCCTTCGTGGGGAAAAGCTGCTCAGCAGGAGCCCTGTGCTGGGGCTGCATCCCCCTCCTCTTGTGGCTCTGCTGGGCTGCCCACCCAGGGTAAGCTCAGCTGTGCCTGCTGCTTGCAAGGTGCTGGTGGAGAGCCTGGGGGAGTGGGTGCTGCTTTGCCCGCAAGCAACACCACCCTGAAACTCCAGCTGCAAGCTCACCACAGCCCATTTGCCACCAGCTCCTCCTGCCCTGGGCTGGGTCTCCATGAACAATGTCAACGCTACGATGTGCAGGGTGCATGGCCCCCCCGAGTGATGCAAGGTTTTTCCTGCTCCCAGAGGGTCAGATAGCTTGAAAAAGAGACAAATTAATCAGGTCTGACCCCAAACCTGTGTGCTGCCCCACTGTACTCTCAGCATCTGCCTTACAGCCGGTTTGAGGGGCTGGGATTGTCGGGGCTGGAGCATCACTGGCTCTGTGGCACAGCTGCTCCTGGGCTGGCCAAGCACTTTGTGCCATCTCGCCTGGGGAGGCAGCTCGTAATGGGGTGGCCTGGGAAGCTCTGCCCGGCCATTAAGGAAGGTAAGTGCTTCTGAGCGTGCTGTGCCAAGCTCCTGTCTGCACGCTGGATGCAGAGTTCGTGCCGTTTGATGGCACATTATCTCCATTCGGCTCCTCATCAAAAGCTCTCTGTCAATCCCTCCTTCGAAGGAGGGCTGTGAGAGCCTTCTGTCCTTCATGCTAATGCTTACATGAATATCTCCAGCCTACCTCTCTTCTTCCTTCCCTTTCTCAGGGAAGGAAGAGCCATCTCCTCCCATTTTGTCCAATTTGCTTTTTCTGCCTTGCCTGGGCCTTGCAGACACCCCAGCACTGAGGCAACATTTGTCTCCTCCCAGCCAGGAGCAGGGCACACAAAAAGCCAAGGCATCACGGAGCTGGGATGAAGCAGGGTGAGAGGCACCCTAACTGGGGACAGGCAGCATCCTCCGAACACCCCACATCCTCCTGTGCTGCAGGTTTTTCCCTCGCAGCCCTGATCTGCACCACCAAACACCCGAGCCACATTATCCGACGAAAGAAACAGCAACCGCGCAGCTAAATCTGCAAGACAGGGACATGCACCTTCCTTAAGTCACTGACTTGAAGGCCACGGGAGAAAATTAGTTCATCTCACCTGACCTCCCAGGTTGCACAGGCCATTACGTCCCTCCATTACCCCTCTATTGAGCCCAATAACTCGTGTTTGACGGAACAATCTTTCAGCAAGGCAGCCAGCCTTGCTCTGCAGATAACAAGCGACAGAGGAGCCGACACGGCTTTTGGCAGTTTGTTCCGATGCTTAATCATTTTTTCTATTAAAAATATGAGCCTCATTTCTAATTCAAACGTGGTTGTGGCTCAGCTTCCAGTTATTGGCTCTAGTTATGCCTTTGCTTGCTGGTTTAGTACCCAGTATCTTCTCTGCTTGGAGGTAATTACCAAAAGGAGTCAAGGCATCTTTCCAGCTTCCCTTGAAGTCACTGAACAGACTATTTTAAGTCTTTCTCCTTTTGGCAGTTCCCCCTGCTCCCTTCACATCCTTTTTTTACTCCCCTGTTTTCCCAGGGTCCTTCTCAAATAACTTCTTTGATAACATCACGGGAACTAAGCAAGGACCTAATATTGTCTTCGTTGTACATATGCAGTACTTGGCAGAGCTGCCTCAGCCTTGGATCCAAGAGTCCCCTTTCTGGCCAGCCTGTCCCAACACAAACTCACGGTTTGGGGCACCTCCATCCTGGCACCTTCCTGCAGGAGCTGTCTCCTGTGCTCTCTGCAGTTTTGTTTTTTTCGTCATAATTAAGCCCCGAAGGTGTGTGGCAGCACACACCTCACACTGCCACCATTCCTGGACAACTGCTCTGCTCACTCCGAGTGGGAATCATCCCTGAGTTTTGCTGAGAGACAGGGAAGTGGGAGAAGGGAATGCCACAAAATGATGCCTGCAACGACTGTGTCTCATAGTGACTTGGTGAGCTCTTCAATGCCCCTGGAAAAGCCCACTGCTCTTTTCCACTTCTGGACAAAACCCAGGATGGGCTGACACAGCAGTCCTCACACCACCATGGTAAAAATCACATCCATGAACACTGCTTTGGCAGCTAAAAGAGTGAGTGGTCCTTCCCTTCCTGGGCCTTCGAGGGCGATGGGAGCCTTGTTGGTGTGGTTATGCTGCTCCAGCAGAGCAAGTGGGGTTTGCGAGGGCCGTGTATCACCACTGACACTCGCAGCAAGGAGCAGCCTGGTGCTCTTGCACAGAACAAGCCAGCAGCATAATCACACCCGTTTTGCATTGATGTGAGCAGCAGGAGTGCCCACAGCACCAGCTCCTCCCTCCATCCTCTTTCCTCCAGGAATGTAGGGGTTTCTGGTTTTGGACCTTAACTGGCCACTTCAGTCCAATGCTTCAGATCAGCTGGAGACAGGGGAATTCCCTTCTCCCGAGAATTCGTGACTCTGGGATCAGGAGAAAGCAGAAGCAAAGCCACATGCTGGCCAGGAGAGGGGGGAGGGATGGGAGGAAGGGCTGGATGAGGAGGCTGTGGCAGAAAGGGGAGGTTGCCCATGGCTGACACACCCAGGCCAGCTGCCTGTGAGCTGTCCCACTCCATGGTGTGATGCAGAAACATGCAGAACTGTGTGATCAGAGTGTGATGCTGCCCTGGGGTGGGCTGCAGTGGGTGAGAGTCCTGGCATTGGGGGTGTCCAACCTAGCACGTCCCATCTGGGAAGCCTTATAGGGTCAGGATGGTACTGAATCATCACATAGATTTTAAAGCCCAATTCTGTGGCTTCAGAAAATTCCTCCATAGTCTGTGTCTTAATTTCCCCTTCTGCCTTTTCCTTTAGACTCTGACATTCCTGTTTACCATCAGGCTGAGAGAGGAATGGGAGGTGGCACAGGCTGCCCTGTATCCCCAGTGCAGCACTGGAGTCCATGTCCCTGGGTTTCAGTGAGGGCAAGAAAGAAAGAGAAGGAGGAGGCTGGTGAAGCCAAAAGAGCCTTTTCAGAGGCTGGCAACTCAGGGAGGTCAGGCCCAGAGGGAAGGGGAAGCAGCTTGGGTCCATATGGAGAGAACAGGGATGAACTCTGCACTGGAGGGCTGAGCAATTATTCCCCCAAAAAAGTGAATGGCACCACATCAACTGCAAAGACATCACGAGATGACAAATTCCAGCTCATCCACCATACAAACAACGTATTTCACAGATCCCTGGCTCCAGCCTGCTGGAAGCAGGCACTGGCTCAGACCAACACAGGTTGCACAGCATCCAGAAAGCAGCCAAAAGGCAGAGAGCTGCTTGCAACCCTCTGCTCTCTTCCCTGACCAAGAGGACAGGATGCATCCATGACATGTGACGAGCCATGCCATGCCATGCAAGGCTGCTCCTCATGGAACATGCAGAGTTGGGGTGTGCTCAGTACAAAGCTACTCCCACTGTCCATCTGTGGAGAAGAAAAACATCAAAGGCCATGTATCACCACTGACACTCGCAGCAAGGAGCAGCCTGGTGCTCTTGCACAGAACAAGCCAGCAGCTGCTTGGGAATGCTCAAGACAAGACAGCCCAACAGGAGCAAAAATGCAGCACCAAGGTCTGAGCTACAGCTCCAAACCTCCTCACGGTTTCTTGGCATGGACCTATTGAGTGATCTCCTGTCCTACAGAGGTGAACCTACTCTTCCTACACATCCAAACTCAGCCACACAGCACACCAGGTTTCCCTGGGAACCTGACTCTGGTCCAGTCATGGTTTTGTGACCACTCTCCTCCACATCTCCCATCTGGGGCAAACAGCAGCGCTGGGGAGCCACTGCTGGTCCCTGCTGACACGAGGTTCTGTGCACACACTGCTGGGCTCTGCTCTTCGTGTCCCCAGAGCAAGACCAAATGTCCCCATGCTGCTTGGCACATCGGCTTATCTTTGTTCACTTGCTTTTGGCAAACACCCCTCTCCCTCCCCTGCATCACCAGCGTGCAGGCTGCCCAGGCCTGTGAGCTGCTGGAGAGAAGGGCACACAGCCTGACGTCAGCCACGCTCAGCAGGCTGTGTATGGCTCCCGTCAGCGCAGAGGAGACCATCCTGGAGAGAAAATAAGCGGCCGTCACCCTGGGGATGGTATCATAAACCATTTTAATAAGGCATTTTTCTCCCCCTTCCCCACCATCCTAACTCATGCGAACGCTGCCTTGTTCAGTTGGCAGCAAACGATAAAGACCCCCAGGGAGCACAGGAGGGGGAGAAAAGGGACATCTGTTTAGAGCATTTCTACTGCATGGCTCTCCCAGGCTACTTCTATCTCTTCTTGTCAAAATTTATCAACTGCGTAATTGTTTAAACAGCATTAAAGTGCTTGGAGCAAGAGCAACTGGAAATTGTCCTGCATTTGCCTCTGGTACTGATGCTGACAGCTCAGGAAGGGACTGGAGAGAGAAGGGATCCATCGGGCATGGGAACCCTCTGACTCCTTTTCCGGGGGGGAGACACCACCCTGTCCTGCTAACAGGAGGAAAATAATCTCACTTTATCCTGGTGCCCTTCCCTGCTTTCCAGGCCCAAAGCTCTGCTCCTTCTCCTCTGCTCCCTGTCCTGACCTGCTGTTAGCACACATTTAGTCTGCTAAATTATTTACAGCAGATGCAGCGGCTCGGGAAACCACAGCTAATGACAATGTCTTTCACGCCGAAGTACCCGGGACCTTGCCCTGACCCTGCTGAGCCCTTGGCTGGCACCTCACTGCCTGCCTGGGCCCCACCATCATTCCCAGCCACCTCCAGAAGTTTCAGAGAGAGACGGAAAAGCTTTGGATATTGGGAAAAGGTGAGACTTTGCTGCTGCCTGCCATCTCCTCGCCTTCAGACATGAGGGATGTGGCCACAGAGGATCTGCACTGCAGGGTCTTCCCATCCCTGGTGACACTACCTGGCCTGGGTCCCTGCAAACATGGGCACATGTGGGCAGTGACAGGCAAGAGTTACACCCTGTTCTGGTGACATTGGTGGGGTTTCTTCTTCCAGCACCTTCTGGGAAGCACACAGTGATCTTATATAAGTATCAGAGGCGTTTGGAGCTGTGGTGGAGAAAGGAAAACAGCACTCACATGTGGAGCATCCACCCCTTTGCTCATTGCCCCGTGGCTGCAGTGACAGGAGGTGGCTGTATCCCGGCCTGTTCCTCCCCTCCCAGGACCCTGGAAGCTGGGGACACATTGCTTGGTGGGCGGCAGGAAGCTTGCACCAAATATTTGGACAAGGGGCACTTAGGAGAAGCTCAGATAAAATTTTTCCTGGAGCAGAGGCCAGTGCAAACAGAGAACCAGTGTGTGTCCCCTCCAGTCCCCAGAGCAGTCACGGTCCCCACATGTGGCCACCATCCCCCAGCCAAGGAGGGTTTGTCTTCTCAGCCCTAGGCATCCCTAATTCCTGGCACTGCAGAGCAAGGGCTGTGGGAAGCTGTTTAGACTGGACTTGGGATTCTTTAATTATGGAGCTGGTTTTGTCATGTTAGGCAGGATAAACAAATCTCAGGAGAGAAGAAGGGGGCTGTGCTGCCATCCACCCAGGACATGGGATGTTGGTGCTGCATGCAGACTTCAGTATTTGTGCTAGGCGAGGATGGGGAGGGTTTTCCAGGAAGCTGCCAAGCCCCAAAGTCCTTTTTCCTTTTCTCCTCCAGCCCAGCAGCTGGAGCCAGGCTCCCTCTCAGTCTTATCCCATCAGCTTATTCCCAGCCCAGCTGCAGGAGAGGAAGCGCAGGGAGCCTCTGGGGCTCATTTCACACGTAGGTCCAAAGCTCAGGATCCCACACTCACTAAGAGGGTTTTTGCATCTTAAGCAGCCTCTCTCTGATGGACACTCCATCCCTGGCTCCGGCTGGTCACTGGCAACCCTGGAACTCTGCCACTGGAGGAGGATGGCGAGGAGGAGACCACCTTCTCCCCTTCTCAGTGCCCTGGTGCTGCATGATGCTCCTGCCATGACTCCAGTGGAGCCATGAGCTCTCCACAGCACCCGACACAGCACCGGCTCGTCGGTCAGTGGGGTCGAGCGTGCGGCCACATCCCTTCTGGTACCAATTGGTCACACTGGCCACCTCCTGAGCATGCTCTTCCCTCCGACAGCATTGGCAAGGCCAGGAAAGAGCTGCTGGTGCCGCTATCCCGAGCCGCGGCTACTCATAAACGCGCCGTGACGCTCCGCTGGCCCCACCGCCGTGCGCTCTCCGCTGTCCCCAACTCCCCCGCGGGAAAGGGGGGAGCCGTGAGGACGGGAGGGGCGG
>VZTA01024640.1:142541-158267 GCA_013398855.1 Mohoua ochrocephala
TCTGACACCGGCTGCCCCAGATTATCATGTTTTACACAGTGAGCCAAGGAAGCATCACTCTGCTATGCTGCAGCTGGGCTGGCTGCCCAGCGCAGCGAGGGGAAGGCGGAGAGGAGCGGCGGGGTGTGGGTGCGAGCGCGCGAGCGTGTGCACGCGTGGGCCACGGGGCACGGCTTCATTCAGCCCTGCCCGCCGCCGCATGCAGCCTGCAGCCCCCCGAACGGGGCGGAAAGGTCGCCTGCTGCCTGCAAACGTGTTTGTTTTTCTAGTCCGGCTCCTAATTCGATTAGGACTAATTGCATTTGAGAGCGTGGTGGGGGTTTTTGGGTGGGTTTTTTTTGGCTTTCTCCTTAAAGAGCCGGGATAATAATTTGCATACTGTTACCCGGTACGCCTTTCCAGCTCTCAGCCGGGCCAAGACCCGAAATCTGGTCGCAGGCAGCACAGTTCATCCATTGAGTTTTCCCAGCCATGATAAAACAGCACAACATGGGAAGGCAGCGACTGGAGAGCCTGCGTGCCTTGTGAAATAAAGCCGAATTTCAGTGAACGAAGCATACCTGCAAGCTTGTTGACACTCCCTTTCTGTGGCTCTCAGGAATCCGGGGGTGAGGCCTGGCTCTGAATCACCCCAGGACCACAGCACCTACCCAGCCCCCAGCGCTGCAGGCACATGGGGGGAAAAATCCCCTCCATAGTAATGAACCCAGCAGCTCCGGGGTGCATCTCCTGATTCTGGAATAGCAGCAGTCATTTAAATTTATTAGCTCCGCCCTTGCCGTAGGTTTGGTCCATGTTAATGTAGTCCTGCCTCAAGCAGTGCTTGGGCACAGCCTTGGGGTTGCCCTTGTGTAGGACTATCCCCAGGGGACAGGAGCACACTGGGAGGGTGAGAGGGATGAATCCAAGGCGTGGGTGCTGTTCCCTGCCAGCTGGCCCTGGTGCCAGGGAACAGTCGCAGTCATGTTTAACTTGTTGCTCCTGAAATAGCCTAAGTTTACATTGCCACGGGAAGGGATTGGAAGAGTTCAGAGGGGAAAAATCCATCAAAAGGGCTTTTTTTTAAAAAAACCAACCAAGCTCTGCATCACAGATCGCTGGACACAAGCAAGGAACTATCTGCATACACTGATCCCTGCTTCTCCCATGCTTCTCCCTCAGCATCCAGGCAGGAGCACCAGCCTGACCAGAGGCACCCTGATTCGAGGCACCTCTGCCTCAGGCAGAGGCATCTTCACCACTGGCTGCCAGAGCCAGCCAAACTTCTGTTCTCCCAAGCTGGCACGCCATCAGTGCCCCTCTGCAGTTTTTTCCAGCCAACCAACCCATGGAAGCAGCCAGGCACACACCAGTCCCTGGCACTGCCTTCCTCCGCTGTTTAGCCAGTGCCCATCACGGGATGCTCACGCCTGCCCTGGTGGAGCCTTGCATGGGGAGGTCACTACCTTCTTGTTTTGCTTCTTTATTTTGGATAGGTGAAACAGAAAAAATGTTTTAAAAATAACAACAAAAAATAGATGCAGACTTGTAGTACAACCCTCTGGTTGCAGCTGGAGCCCAGCTGGGAGGAAAAATACTTCTAAGGCAGAGAAAAGGGAGGCTCTGATTATTTATTAGTGGCCGATGTTTGATTGCTTGCTAATCAGTCCAGAGAACACTCAGGCTCTCCTGGCCTCCCTGCTCACATGTGGTTCCTGTTGCTTTGCCCCTTTCCCCCTCCCTCTCTCTGGTTTTGCTTTGTTTGTTTTTCTGTTAATTTGGTTGTTTTTTCCATGTCATTTTCCGTCAAACCGCATGTTTTTTCCTCCTCCTCTCGCCAGCCGCTGCAGTGACAGACATGGAGGAAGCAGGCCAGCCTGGGACTGCTTGTACTCTGCCAGTCCCTTTCCCACATCCATGGCCTGGGAGGCAGCAATGCCCACGGGGCAGGGCTGGGGCTGGCGCTTCCAGACCCCGGGCCACCACTGCGACATGGAAGACGACTCCACTGCCCGCATCCCGATCTGTGCCCCTGCTGCTGGAGGGGATTCTGCTGTGTTTCCTCTCCCATGCAGACCCCATCCCTGCTTGCACTCCACCCCGTCAGGCAGCAGCCTTTTTGGGCAGCAGGATGAATGATGAGGGTCAGATGCATGTCTGCCAGGGCTTGGGCATCCCCAAAGCAGGACAGAAGGGCAAAGGGGCAGAGGTGCTGGGCCGGGACGGAGATAAGCAGGTTAGAAAGGGACGGAGGGATGGGAGTGGAAGGAGGGTGCCTGCCCTGGCTGCCTCCCTCCCGCCCTCCCTTCTTTGCGCACAAGGCCTCCCCACTCCCATGTGCACTCTCCGGCTTCTGGCAGCCTTTCCGACGCGCGTTTCCACTCCTCTCTGGCCCATTAGCAGTATTTTTATAACATTCTGTAACGCACAGAGCCGTGTGCCAAACCTCAAGAGTGCATTATTTCCCAACGTCATTGTTATATCCACCCCCGGGCCCTCTGGCTGTGCATTTCCAAGTGCAGAGCTGTGGCTTGTGGGGGCAGCCAGGAGCCCGGCACCACGCTCCCGTTACCCAGAGCCTTGCCCTCCCTCCTGGCCTGCTCCTGGTGCTCAGCCCTGGGCTCAGGCCAGGGATGCCTGCTGTGTAAAAAAGACCTGTGCCCATCTCCTGCTTCTGGCCACAGAAGGGCATCTGCTGCTCTCAGGCTGCAGGGCAGGTGATCCCTGGAGATAAACACCTGGTTGCTCTCCTGTGCTTCACCTCACACTCACCTGCCTGAAAAAAGGGGCAGACCAACAAATCACTGCTCAAAGTGCCCTGGAGGAGGTTTCCCCTGGAGAAGTGCCAGCTTCCCCCAAGCCAATTTGTGCTGAGGAGGATTCATGCCTTGTAGGTGGCTGATCTGGGACCTTTAGCCATAGACAAGCCTGTGGGCCCTTCCTTCTCGCCATCCCTGGATGCACACTGTCCCGCTGCATGTGCACCAGTGTCCCCATTTCTGCAGTGGGCGAGACAGCCCAGCTACCCCCAGCCTCTGCAGGGTGCTGCTGGGCTCCCAGCCACATCCCCCATGATGTGGGCCTGGGTGTCAAACCCATCTCAAGGACCAGATGAGCTACCTGTGCCCTCCCCCCCGCCTGCTGAAGCACATTGATGAGACGCCTTCACACACTTGTGCCTGCACCATTATGTAGCATCCTGGCCCCTTCAGCATGAAATCCCCGCTCCAGATATCCTCTTGTCCCTCCATAGCCGCTGGCATATCCAACCAAAGCCCCCTGGTCCTCGTGGGCCAGAGCCATTACAGATAACACCGCTGAGAGCGGCCCAGACGCAGTCCAAACCTGGTGCCGAAGCTTCCCAGTGCCTTCCAGGAGCTCCCCCTTTCAGCACAATCTGATCCCCTGTAGCTATTTCCTAAGCTGTGTTCCAATTCTCATACTAATCCACATTTTCTCTGGTTTAACTCATAATTTCCCATGTGGCATCATAGCAAATACTTCACTGAAGTCAAGACAGATTACACTGACCGCATTTCTGGGCTTAGAAAACCGGTTCCCTTATCAAAGAGAGCTATCAGGTTAATCTGCCGTGATATATCCCTGGCAAGCCCCCCTCGTGTTTTCTTCCCATTTTCCATTTGTCTCCACGTCTTTAATGGCTCCCTCTTCCAAGTGCACCCCGCGGCCCCACTGCGCTGTGGGGTCAGGCTGTCTGATCAGGACTTTTCCTTCTCTCAGGCGCAGGAGACGCGTTGCGCCGGGTACCAGCACTGACCTCTCAGCTGCTAATGAGCCTTGCTAATGAACAGATGTCCTCACATGGGGGATGAGGTGCTCCCCAAGCCTTCAGTGCATTGTCTTCTTTGAAGGTGCCTCCACAACAGCGGATCATCTCCACGTTTTATGCTCCCTCCTCTCCCTCAGCCCGTGCTGCCCTTAGCCGACGCTGCTTGCTCTCAGCACCGCTGCTCAGACCCAGCGGGGTTCATTTGGTATCGGGCTCTGCCGAGCTTACTTTTAATCTCCCCTGAAACCTGTCTGCAGAACCAGCTCTGCTCTTCTCTCCTCGTTTGCTCGGTATTTATGTGGCTAACCCCCCTTTTCATTTCCTCTGCAAGGGCTCGCTCAGCTTGACTTCTGGCAGGTCTCCCTTTATCCCTGTGCTCGGTGACCCCCACGCCAGAGCTTGCTTTGCTAATTGACACCCTTTCCTGGTCCTCGACCCTTCTCTGCTCCCTCTCCACATCCTTCCTCTGGCGTTGTATGCTCAGGAGCACCCCTGCCTTGCCTGGGGGACACATTCCAGGTACCATCATTTATTTAATGAGATCCCCAGCACTTTTCCACATGCAGCCCCAGCCCCTCACTCTCGCTGCAGTCATCTTTCTTGTTGCCCCAGTAAAAGAGAAAAATGCAGGCACAGGCCTGTTTTCATTTAATTTCCCATGCAATTGAAATGAAACGAGTCCAAGATCCCTCAAATCCCAGGTTTGGGCTCCCAATGCACTCAGCTGCAGCAGCGATGCTACCACAGGGCCATGCTGCAAAGCTCCCACGAGTCCCCCATCTCCATCTACATGCCCAAGCCCATCTCCATTCCCTCCTGGGATGCTCCCAAACCCACTCCTTCGCGTGAGTCCACGCACGTCCAGGGAATCGATCATGCCCAGCGGAGCCAGGACGCTTGGGGTGGGGTGAGGGAGACAGGGGCTGGGGGCGCAGTGCTGGGAAAAGAAACCTCGCAGAGAACATTAAATTACAATCCAGCCAATTAAATTAATTACCACTAAAAGCGTCTCACCTGATTAGTTCCTTGCACGGTTAATTGTGTTAACAACACCAGACACGCATTTATTGATTTGTCACCCTCTCTCCTGGGGCTGGTGGCCCCAGCAGTGTCCAACTGGGTGCCTCAGCTGCCCAGTGCTCAGGGGGCTGTGAGTCTCCAGCAAATGGGAACACACAGTAATAGGAAACAGCAGGATTTGGGCTCTAACGCTGAGCAATTCCCACGGGTCTCTGAGTGGATTGACAGGGATTACCATTAGCGAGGTGCTTAGCAGATGGAAGAGCCATTGCAAAATCACAGCGATGCCACAGCTGCAGAGGAGGTGGCTGGAGGCTGCAGACCTCTCCCCACTCCCCCTGTTTCCTGCAGACCTGGGCTGCAGCCCTCTGTGCACTGGCACAGCCTGGGAGCTCTCCCTAGATGGGATCTGGTGAGCACATGCCCAAGCAGGGGAGCTGCACGACCTCCTTGTGCTGCTGCCTGCACTGCACCCAGCTCCTGCCTTTTCTGGCTCTCAACTAGCTGTGAACACCTCCTGAGCAGACAATGCAGCTAAAAAGCCCCTGACTCATTTGTTAGGCAGTGGCAGTGGCCTTTTTGCCTGCCATGCTCCCAACCCCCACACCTGCTCACTGGTTAAACCCTGCCCTATGCTGACTGCTTCCCCTCGTCTGCTTCTCACATCGCCTTCCAGCTCCTTCCAGCACCCCTTCTCCTTGGCCCACACGCCAGGATCCATCCCACATGACCCTAAATGAGTTAGACACTGAACAACTTCGCTAAAATTCAAATCTCTCCTCTAGATGCAGTGAACCCCTCATGCCTTATTTTCAGGGCTTACACAGACCCTCCTGCGACCCTCTGTCCCTGGACCATGGCCTAGGATGGAAACATCACCCTGGCTCTGATGCAAGGTGCAGCAGGTGAGATAAGGAGTAGAGGAAGGCTCTGCTGTGTCTTCCAAACCTGGGAACATACACCCACCTACAGGGCACATCCCTGGAGGGTGGAGCTCCCAGCTGGTGCATCACATCCCGCAGCCGGCTATGCCGGCTGGCGCTCCCAGACACCCACTGCTGCCAGTTGCACACGCTGTGCTGCAAAACACACAGTTGCTATCAGCTGTACAAACACAGCAGCCCTCAAAACACACAGCTGCTATCAGCTCTCAGCATCATGTGAAATATAGCACAGCTCTTATCTCCCCCTCTGAGGCCTGTGAATCGGCGCATCCCGCGCCGAAGAGGCGCAAAATGCTGGGGAACGAGCAGCTGTCCTCCAGCATGCCTGTGCACCCAAGACCCCGCAAACCCAGGGATCACCAACACCTTTTGGCTGCTCCTCTGAAACAGCCACGCTGCAGTAACCCCAGCCAGGGCTTCTCCTTGCTGACTGCAATCCTCTCTGACAGCTCTTTGCACCTACAGAGATGGTTGTTGTGGCACAAGGCTCGATGGGGAAGTTACATCCCTTCTCAAATTATTCCTGAGGCATCATTTAATCTACTGGCTTTGATCCAAAGCTTGGGGCAGAGTGGTTGATTCCAGCTGGGATTAGCATGCCATGAGGACCTCGTATGGTGGTGTCAGGCGGCTGACAACTCTACGGATGGAAAGTAGAGGGGTTGTCATGGCAGGAGAGGGGGCTGTGAGGAGTCAATACGGGAGCAGAGACTGCCCCACTCCATGTGACATGCTGGGGTACTCACTTCCCACCCTCAGGTAGGTCTGGTATTTGAGGTGCCAGGAGGAGCCCTCGTAGCAGGAGTACTGGCCGCTCTGTGACAGGTCAACGTTCTTCAGGATCAGGTAGGAGCCGTTCAGGCGGGACTCATCGATGTCGGTGCCGTTGGCTGTCCAGGTCACGGCTGCATCCCAGTCCATGGAGCCACACTTCATGGTCACGTCCGCACCTACCCGCTCGTATTGGATGTGGCTGTCTGTGGGAAGGAAGAGGAGAAAAACTGCTGAGCTCAGAGCCCCTCAGCACAGTTGCCTTGGAAATAAGATACTAACATCCCATCCGTGAAGTAGGAGAAGGACTGAGGCGTGGAGTGACACTTGTTGGTGGCCAGGGAAGCCCAAGTTCTCCTCCTGTCCCCAATCGTGATTTATTTTAGGCTAGAGTGGACCAGCTGACTAATACCAGAGGATCAGTATTCATGGACCACCTCCACCCACAGGATGATTTCCTCTCACCTTTGCTATGGAGAACACATGTCAGGGGTGTAAGTATGGCTCACCAGCCAAACACCCCACAGCACGGCCAGGCACACAAGACATTGCCAGTCCTATATCTAGGTGACTTGTTGCAGGACACAAACCAAGCACACGCATCAGAAACTCCCAGCAGAGATACAACAGAGCCCCAGGACTTGTCACCAGCAAACTCCACGTATTTACTAGCACAGATGGGAAGCAGGCAACTCTCCTTGCAATTCCCCATCCAGGAAACCAGGTAGGAGGATTGCAACCTCACCGTGCTGTGCTGTGGAAAGGCACAGCTGCTTGGTGCATGCCATGCTGTTTGTCTCCCTGCCTGGGTTTTCTTTTCCTTCCACAATAACATGAGGCCTTGCTGAGCTGTTTGATGTAGCAGCTCACGAGTGGGGCAACACAGCTCATTGGGCACCAGCTGCCTAATTGAATTTTCTCAGGTTTCTGGACAGGAGCTGGAGCTGACATTCATTAATGATCCTTAGCAACTGAGTATTTCCCGTGTTGCTACACTTGGCTGTGCCGAGCTGCATGTGGCGAGGATAAAGCCATGTGAGTGCGTGTGCGTGACACGGGGTGAAGCAGCACGGGAGGATGAATGGCGGATGAGGTTCCTTCAAGGCTTCATCAAGCCTTTGTGCACAGACAAGGGTGGTTCAGTTCTCAAAATTCTCCTGGGCTTCAAAACCATGTTTGACAAGGTGCCTTCCAAGGAAACTAAGCAGCCCTGACACATGGGGAAACTCCTTGCAAGGATTTATAGCAGCTAAAGTCATGAGACCAAAGGTGAAAACAAGCTGTCAAATGTAGCAGTAGAAGACGTCACTGCTGAAGTCTGACGGAGATCCGAGCTGGATCAGATCTGCCCAACACCCTCATAACTCACAGGTAAAAGGGGTCAGGGCAGAGAGAGAAGACAGAGTGCTGCTGGGGCTGTCAGGGCAGCCAAATCACAGCTGGGTTCCAAAGTGCCTCAGAAGGACATCACGGTACAGACCACCAGGCAGTAACTTGTGTTGATAAATGCACAATGGAATGCACGCAGGGAAAATGAAGCCTTGCTTCCCCAACACACTCATGGCTCCAAACATGACACATCCTCCACGGAAACCCACCTTGGAGTCATCACGCTCACTTCCCTGAAAGCATCCGCTCAGTGGTGACCAAGAACTCAAAATGGAAAGCACCGTGACTCAAAAGCCATGAACAAACCTGTCCCCGTGCTGTTTAGGAACACGGCACCACTGGAAGCCGGGCAGAGGAAGGAAACAGGAATGGCTAAGGCTGGAAACAGATCCCACGTAAGGATGGTTTAGTAGACTCAAACCCTTCATCCATAAAAGGAGACAACCAAGCAAAGATGTGACAGACACCTTCGCAATGGCGAGTGACATGAAGAGGACAAATAGAGAAGGACAGCTTGCTCTTTCTCCTAATAAAATAAGGGGGAGCAAAACAAGCAAAAGAAAGTGGTCTTTTTTTGCACGAATTGTGATTAAATTACAGACATCTGTGTCCATCAGATGCTGTTGATGTCAGCACTGGAGGGGGGAACAGTGAGTAAATGAATCCATAGCAGAAGACACGACCTAAAACACTGAGCTAGCCTGTGAGCCTTGGGAGACTGCAAGCAGCTGATGGTGGAGATGGATGGGAGAAACATCTCCAAGGCTTCCCCTCTCTTTTCTCCCTCTCCAGATGTCAGCTCCTGGGTCCCATTGATAGGTGGGACCATATGGGCATGATCCAGCCATTCCTCATGTCTAAGCCCACATCCTGAACCCATCTGCAAAGCTGGCTCCGGATGTGTGCCTGGCAGGTCTCAGCCCTCCTGCAGATGGTCTGTCAGGGCACCTGCTCCTGAGAGGAATAAAGCAGCTTTGGGGATGTTATCCCTGCTGGGAAAGGGGGTGCTAAGGACAGGGAAAAACTGGTTTGTAGTGAGTAAGATGGTGGTGGGATGCCTCAGGATCATTTCTGACACTAGCCAAGGATGGAGACCTTTGGGAAACTGTGCTGATCAGAAAAGTGTATTTCAGGGGTCTTAAAAAATCTGGGTGCATGTACTGAAAGGCAGAAAGAGGGAAGAGCATCTAAGATGAAGCATCTGTGTGAGGAGGGGTAGCTGGAACAGGAGCAGATAGATCGGTAGAAGTGGAAGAAGACAGTGGATGGACAAATGTGTTTAACCCCAGACAGATGGATAGCAGGCTGGATGGGCACAGATGGGATGGAGGAAAGGAGGGATGGAAGGACAATGAACGGGAGTGGTGTTGGGTGGATGGCTGGCTATTTGAATGCCTCTGGATGTGGATGGATGGTTGGATGATGAATGGACAGGCAGACAGATGACTAGGCACATGTGTGGATAGACAAATACAGGTATCAGAGTTTCAGTAAGAATTCAAGCATTTTACTCACGTTCTCCTCTACTTTCTTTTATTGTATAAGGTAAAGAGGTTTTGTCTTCCCATTTCCTGCTGGCTCACACGTGACCATTGACTATCCTGTCCTTGCACAGGGAATTCTGCTTGGCACAGACACTGGAGACCTTGCACCACCCACCAGCCTTGCATGGAGAAAGGCTCGGTGCAGTGATGGACCCAGAGACTGGCCTCCCTCATCTGGCTCCTGCCTGCCTGATGCCTATTCCCAGAGAAGGATTGAGATGGGAGAAAGCGCTGGGATGCTCATCTCTGCCTCTCAGGACTGTGTCTGAGAGCTTGTCTGTAACTAGTGGCTGAAGGACTAAGTTGGGAAGGAAAAAAGTCACCTTGAGTTATTTCCTCTTTGTCCTTAGACACGGTGCAAACACACAGGCATCCATCCAGAAGGGCTGAGGGAGCCATTCCTGGAAAGGTCTTTGAAAGCGATGCTCCTTTCCAAGGCAATGATTTAAGGTCCCTGATGAAGGAGAAACCCCAAGCACAGCTTCAGAGGATGCATTTCTCCCAGCAGAATTTGCTGAGGATCTTACTGGAGCCGAGACAGGTCCTCATGTCCTCCCTTGTCTCATGCCAGGCGTGGGAGTCCCACCCCACCACGGCAATGTGCAGATGTGTGGCAGTCCCTTTGGGAAGGGGTACCATGGGGAAAGCTCCCCTGGAATGCTGGAGCAGCCCTGTCTTGCACTGAGAACACCAGTTCTGCTTTAGGATGGGGATGGGCAGGGGTGACTAGAGCTCTGCTGGGACCCTCCACTTGCTGCAGGCTTGGGAATGGGCAGCAGCCCCTCCAGCCCACTCAGAGCTCCACAGCTCCCTTGAACAGTGAGGAAAGGGAGGTTTGGCCACACTCCTGGTCACAATGTCACGGGTAACACATGGGATCAATGACCACAATGGTGCCTGTGCTGCAGGGCCAGCCCTTTTGGATGGACATCAGCTGGTGACAGGGATGGCTGAGGGCTGCAGCTTGGAAGATTTGAACTGGACATGGGGGATAATTTCTTCTCCTGGAGAGTAACAGAGCACTGGGACAAGTACCCACAGAGAGGGGGGGTCCTCATCCACGGAGTTTGTCAGGGCTCTGTTGACAAAGCCGTGGGTGATCTGGTCTGCTGCTGAGAACTAGTCCACTAGTCCAAGTGGAACACTGGACTAGACACTTCCAAAGACTCCTTCCCAGCAGCACAGATGTGATCATTGGCTAGAATTGACACTTCAAGATGCTGTCCTGCCCCTATACCACCCCGCTTCTCCAAAGTATGCTGCCTTTTGGGTCAAGTGACATCACAAGGCTGTGATGTCACCATAGAGGGGCTGTGATGCTGCACCCAACCAGCAACATGCCTCTCAGTATCCAAGCCCACCAAGGGCCACATCCTCTGTCAGGCACAGCACACCTGCCAGGCACAGCATGGCTTATGACCTGAAGTCCCAGATCTAGAAAGGACCCAGTGATGATGCATAATGGGGGCAGAAATTACAGCTTTACCCACAGCTCTGCAAAACTGCAGTGGAGGGAAGGCGGGAGCCAGCTGTGGGATAAACACACACAGCTTCCAGCAATGAACCTGTGGCAGCTTGGTGAAATGAGCTGTGAGCTGCTTTGCTGCACTAGGAATGATGAGCGACAGCTTGATAGGTCCTGCAAGTGCAACAGGGACCAATGGGACAGCAGTCCAGCAGAGAGATGTGGAGGGAAGATGAGATAAAGCAGCTGAGATGTGGGGCCCATGGAAACATATTCAATGCTTCCCAAACCCATCCAGCTGGAAATCCAATAGAAACCTCATCCTCATTTTCTCCTTATTGAATCTTGACCTACATCGAAACTGGGAGGGCAATAGCACAGGGAAATCCTGCAAAAAGCTGAGGACTGCCCTGGCATGCACGGTGCTAGGAAAGAGCGGAACTCCTCTTGGGACCTTCCATCTCCACTCCTCTGCCTGTGCTCCAGCTGAGGCTCCCACCCTGCCAGCGTGGGCAGCTGCCAGCCACGGCAGGAATGCTGCTGGGCGCTGGCACGTGTGGAGCCACGGATGTGGCACCGGGGGTCTGTGCCCAGACGCCTGAGGGGTCACTGGAACAGCCAGCAGAGGAAGTGGAGAGGATGGTTTGCATTCCTGGCGCCAGGGCTCACCACAGCCCTTCAATGGGGGTCTCTCAGCCAGGGCCTGTGGCAAGACAACATCCAGCAGACACACACACAGGGACAAAACCACCCTTGCTGTCACAGCGATCTGCAGGCAGACTGGGACAAATATTCCCTCTGAGCGCTCTGTCGAAATGCGCTGTGGGGTTGTGGCTTGTGTAAGCAGAGAGCCAGCAAAAGAAAGGCACTGCAGCATTTTTGGGGAGGGGGACGAGCACTCTGCAGGTTGCACAGCCTCTGGCTCTTTCCTTCTTTTGCAGGTGGTGAAACCAAAGCAGTGAGAAAGGGCAGGTCCCCACTTTCTCTGACAGGACACGGAGCACTTCTGCAGTGGGACAGAGAATTACACACGTGCCTCTGGACAGAGCCCTTCGCACCACCCCACCGGCCCTCATAAGTCCCTCCCACAGCTGAGAAACCAGCCACAAGTAATTGTCTCAGCAGCTAATTAGCTGTGTACACAATAAATTATACATTTAATATTTACACAGTGCCGGGGCTATTCCAAGAGCTTTCCAAGCATATAAACCAGAAGGGTCTTTCATTCCACAACTTCCCATGGCAAATGAGAGGAATCGGCCCACAGGAGACGAGCAGGGAGCCCCAGAGGACGGAGGGGGCAAGAGGACAGAGAGGTGGCCTGACCAGCCCCTGGAGGAGGATGTTCCTGGCCTCCTCCAGCCATGGGACAGGGTAGTGGCACAACCCTGTGACCTCTGCCTTGCTTCAGGACCCACGCCCACTGGCCTGACCAGCACCAACTGTGTCCAAGGACTGCCAGTGGCTCCACTCCCATGTGCAGCCTGACAGCCCCTGAGGTCTGCCCTTCCTGAGATGAAGCAGCCCCTGGCCCTGGAGAGGGTTTCCTGACACCAGCTTCCCAAAGCACACCCCACTCTTGATCCCCTCACATCTATTGCCTGTGATGCCACTCGGTCTTTGCACAGCTTTTCTTGCCAGCAGAAATCTTCCTTCAAGGAGAAGAAATTTCATGCTTAAGGAGGCACTTCTTCCACAAGTGATTTAAAACTGGATACATCTTTGTAAGGAAACAAGCATAATTAAGTGTCATCGATGCAGCCGAAGATATGGACTGTTCCAAGTTAATTTTGTCCATTAATGAAGAGTTGCAGAAAGCAGAGCCTGCATTTGTTTGCTCTACTTTGGTAAATCCCTGGAGTCAGCAGCTTTGCTCTTGACAAGAAAAAATAATTAGAAAGAAACTTTAATTAAGAGATAACAGATGGGTGCTAAAGGACTTGTACTCAATTACACCATGATAGCCTGGAAGCAGACCTTGGTTTACTTCAGGAGCGTTGTGAAGGAGGGACTTGACCCCTCCGACATGCTTGGCTCAGGGCAAGATCCAGGGCAGGAAAACCTCTTCCCTCAGCCTGGATGTGACCACAAAACATCCTCCTGTGAGCGTTGGCAAAGCCCTGCTGCCCCCAGAGAAGTTCTGCTCCAGCTCTGCAGCAGCCTCACCTTTCACCTCCCTCTGAAGCTGCATCCCAAACCCAGCTGGGGATGTCCATCATGGGGTGACAAAGGCCTTCGTGGCCCTTCTAGCTGCTCAACTGCACAAGGCTGGTGCCTCTCCCACGAACCTTAATGCAACATCTACTGGGCCTTTCTGAGGATGAAGGGACACATTAACCATCAAATGTTCCACTGCCACAAATGATAATCCAATCCACTGGCTCCCTCCTGGACCTGATGGTCCAGCAGTGGGGAGGTGTGATGCCTGCACTGCTATGAGCTTGACGTGCCATTGCGCAGGCCGAGCTCCAGGTGACACAGTCAGGATGGCAGCACCGTCAGGACGGTGTCACTTGCATCGCTCGTGCACAGGGGCCAGCGAGACTGTGCAGTGGCAGAGAATCAGCACCCTTTGAGGAGAAAACACAGTGCTAAACCCAGCAGGAAACCACAGAACAGAGACCCACTGCGGAAGCAGAGACACACAGTCTCACAGCAGAAGCGAAGGCCAAGTCCTTGCTGCAGCACTGGCTCGGCCCCTTGGGATTTAGCAGCTCCCTGTGCCTTTTGGGGAGCTCTGGCTGGCAGACGCGGTAGGAGGATGGGTAATGCTGCCCTAGCAGACAAGTAACCTAAGTGTCATTTTTGTGCTTGTAGCATATCATCAGACTGGCTGAATCAACAGCTTTGGTCTGGTCCGAGTGGGATCTCACTAGGGCAGAGTGTGGCCGCCTTGTGCCCGATTACGTCTGTGTCTTCTCCTGGTACTGTTGCATTTCCATTAGCCCCACACTGGGACAGAGCCTCTCCTGCAGCTCTTTAGCCCTGCCAAATCACATCAGCCCAGAGCTCCACACTGGCAGTGCTCCTGGCTGCAAGCCAGAAGGGCTTCGTGTCAGAGGCAGCCGTGTTTCCCTGCATGCCGTCAAACCCAGCTCTCACCGGGAGCAGTAGGAGCTGTACAGTGATGTGCTGCCCCAAGCACAGCTTGACCCTGGTCACAGAGGACAAGCAAAGCTGAGAACAGCAACCAAATCCATCCTGCCGCTGTAACAGAGCCTCCTCAGCCACGCATGGGCAGGAGACCACAAAGAAGCTGCCCTTTCCCATGGCTTCAGGGTAGGAGCGAGCTCTGCCCGAGGGTGCTAATGCTGGGTGTGCACCCATCTGCAATGGTCGCATACCTCTGTCACGGATCATGTGGCGTTGAGCCAGCCAGAGCCAGGAGAAGATGCACCTCTGCTGCTACTTCTGCTTTTCTGTCTCAGCTGCTCTGCAGCAGAGAGGTCTGGATTCTTTTGGGCTGATGATCTTGGCTTTTGGGGTTTTTTCACAGGAGGCTTTGTTCTTGCATCCCAGGAGGGGACCTGAGCTCGTGTGTTGATCTGTTTTCCAGAAGGACTTGGTAAGACCATCACCTGGATGTCTGTCCTAGCTCTTCTAGTCCAAGTGTCCTGGACTCCAAGTGCTCTCCTTGCTGCGACTGGCTGAGCTGTGACACTGTTTTCACCCCAAAGCACCGCTGGATGGGACCTTGCCCACTTGGCTTCCTTGCGAAGTCAGCTTGAGATGACTCATCTTGAGGAAGTGCAGTTGCTTGGCAAAGCAGCAACTCCTCCAGGTCTCTGCAACTACATCGGGCTGCCCCAGCACGTGGGGCGGTATGGAGGGAAAGGTGTTGGAAGAACAGAGGGAATGGCACTAAGGGGAACCAGCGCACAGCAGGAAAACCCCACCAATATCCCCCAAGCTGGGCTCAATTGAGCCTTCAACCTTCGCTGCCAAATGGCCGGTGCCAGCACCGTGGGTGAGTTAGAGGCCTGTGTTTTGGTCCTGCTTTTTCATGCAGACAGGACAAATAACTCTAGGCCACAAAAGAGTGCTTAGATCAGGCTTTTCAATGTCGTTTAGGGGGAAATCAATACGATTCAGAATTAGGTGCCCAAATCAGAGCCATAAACACAAGAAAAGCTCATTGTGGTCCAGCAGCAGCGTGAAGACGCCTGTATTTACCAAGGTTTGGGGAGGAGGAGGTGGGGGCAGAGCTGGATAGAGACATCAGGGCGCCTCACTCCCCGCCGACCTCAACCTGCCTTTCCAGCCCGGTGCGCAGCGCTCACCTCCCCATCCCTGCTTGCCAGTGCCCACACGCTCGCCCTCAAATAACAGCCTTGCTCCGCTCAAATACACCGGGGGCGACCGCTATTTGTTCACATAACAACGCAGCTCCTGCTTCGCCCCACTCAGGGCTGCGGATTAGCATCAGGCATTGTGCAATGTTTTTTTATTAGCGCAGAATTATGGAAGTCAGAGGCGTAAAAGACCTGTTGGGTCCCACTCAGTCCATCCTCCTTCTGCCAAGACAGTATTGGTCCCTGCAGCATATTTACTATTTCTCCAGTCTAATTTTACATACTGTACAATCTGTGCAGTGCCAAGTTACGATCCCTGTGTGAGAAGCAGAGCTCTCAATTTCCAGGCTCTTGGGTGTGTAAAATCACAACCGCGATGCTAAATTAACTTTTTTTTCCCTTGCATTTAATCATTTAATAGCTCTAAAATTCAGCCCCTCAGGCTCTTTCTGTCTGTCTGTTGGCTTGGGTTCTGCCTGCTGTAGGCCAGTGGCTTGTCGCTTACAGATGTAATGCTCACGCCCCTGGGGGG
>VZTA01024640.1:158347-171007 GCA_013398855.1 Mohoua ochrocephala
GTAATGCTCACGCCCCTGGGGGGATCGGCAGCAGCTGGGCTTGAAGCTGGGGTAACTGCAACTTAACACATGCACTTCTGTGGCCCGAGGATGGAAAAACTCCTCTGCTTTTTTAACCACAGGTACAGGAGGTTCATCCTCCCCCTTAGCGCTCAGCCCCTCAAGGAGGAGGCACAGAGTGCACTGCACACAGGCACAGGACTCAAAAGCATCGCGGAGGCCGGACTGAGAAATCAAAACGGGGGTGCAATCCCTGTTGTAGCACCAAGACATGGGGGGGACAGGGCATTCCCTGGGGCTTCTAACAGAAGCACCACGAATTTTCTCTCTACTTGTACATCCACTGAAGGTTACACCCCAGGGCTCGTTTCTTCCCAAAGGAGGGATTTCTTCCTCCTGCACCAAGACTTTTCTCGTGCACGTGGCTAGAATAGCAGAGGAACTGAGCTGCTGCCAGGGCAGCGCAGTGAAGAAGGTGGGAAGAATAGATGCTGATAAAATGGGAACCATTTTCCCAAGTTTGAGGGGTTTTTTGACCCAGTCACCATCACTCCTCCAAGTAACACCTGCATATCTGGAGCCCGGTGCTGATTTCAAAACAGTATTAAAAAAAAGGCACTCGTATTCTCTCCCCTGCTGGGCCTGTATTAACAACTAAGACAAGGCATCGGGATTTGCATCGGTAATAACGAGATACTACATTTGCATTTGATGCCTTTCACTCTGAAGGATCTTCAAGCAAAGACAAACCTGGAAAGGATCACCTGCACATGCTGAGCCGTGTCGCAGCCAGCAGAGCTGCAGCCCACCCATCACAGAGTACCTGCTAGGTGCAAGTACCTCCTGGGGGAAAGATGGGCACGTATCAGACCCATGGCACGCTGGAAAGAGCGTTACTTACACCAGAGACACAAAATAAACAGCTGAGTATAGCTAATGGAGCACTGCAGACCACACAATAGGACCCCAGGACAGAGCTCCTGGATCTTGAGCAGAGCTGGGAAGCAGGCTCCAGCTCGGGGCTGAATGAGGCTGGGACTCTGTTTAAGGGCTGGCGAGTGTATCTGAACAATGGACATCATGACTGCAGGGTTATGGTCTCCAAATGCTTTCTGAGCTCCTTGTGGGCGTCAGCACTATTTGGGAGCCCCATAAATCCACAGGCTGCCTGAGTATTTACGAGTTATTCTGCAGTCAGAGAGCTGTCAAAGGTGGCAGTGGCTTTTGGATTTATCTCTGGACAGGTAGGAGAGATGGGGTTTTCTGCACACTACATGGGTGATTCCAGCAGCGAGAAGTAGATCCACGAGTGAGCAGGGGACTGAAGGTGCATGGTGCTTTGGGGCATACAGACAGCGCCTTTGCATGCCTTCTTGTGCAGATCGTAGAATCACGGAATGGTTTGGGTTGGAAGGGACCTCTGAAGATCATCAGTCCAACCTCCCTGCCATGAGCAGGGACAGATGTGCACGTACCACAGAATCACAGAGTGGATACATCCTGCTCATCTGTCTGCAAAGCACAATGCAGAAGCTCACCGGGGATCACACCACCTCGGAAGAGAGAGGCCTAAGACAAGGACAGTAAGCCAGGAGCTTTCAGAAGGGTTGTTCCCATTCTTGGAAGCATCACAGAGTGCTTTCAGAGGAGGGAGCACGCAGGTCCTTGAGGGGTTGTGAACTGAGCCAGTTCCTGCCTAGCCCTGCTCCCTTGTTGGTGCCCTAGGCACCAATGTCCAGCACCCTTTCCAAAACCTCTTAAGAAGATGCTCTTAACCAGCTGAGCATTTCCAAAGCAGCTCCCACTGGCTGGCTGATGGCCTCGTCAGGCAGAACCCTCATGGCTTCATCATGCAGACCCTGAAAAAAACACGCTGTAATTTCTATTTGATATTTACGGCCTCTCTGCTTCTGGAAATACCTTCTCCTTCTCCTCCTCCTCCTCCTCCTCCTCTTTGACACAGCCCTTCCTGCCTGTCTACCCACTGCCACTCCCTCTCCACACCACTTTTGTTGCCATCCATCTGGTTAAACTCTCAAAAGCAGAGAGCAGCGCTGCTTTTGGGAGCCCAGTCTGCCTTTGAGAGCATCTCCTAGCCTCCAATAACTGATGCTGCCATTTCGGAGAGCCCTCAGTTTGGTGCGGTTTTTGTTATTCCCTGTGCTGGGGACAATGAGCAAATGCTCAGGAGCAGACATTCATTCAGTGTGACTTGAACCAATTGCGCGTTATTTCCTAAATTTCAGTGTTTAAAAACTTTGAGTGTCTCACTGCAAAACAACAGCTAAAAGGCCAGTTATGTTTCATTGACTGAAACACAAGTAAGTGTGCCCCGCTCTCTGGAGAGCTCTTGAGTTTGAAGCAGAAGATTTTAGGGAAGTGTATTCTCTGAAAGTAAGACTCTTCAGAAGCTCACCATGTCCAGAGCTCCAGTCATCTGAAGGCAGTACTGAATTACAGCTATTATTAGCACAAGAGATACTTGAATTCTGGAATTTCTGCAAAACGTTTTGAATTCAGGTTCTGAAGCATTTAAAGGACTTGAGAAAATATCTTTGGCTCCAAGTCAGCAAAGCACTTAGGCAAGGCCTTAACTTTGAGCATGTGTTTAAGTACCTTGCTGACTTGGGGCTTTTAACCCCGGTGAAAAACAAATCAAAGAGGAAGGAAAAGCCAAGGAAAAAAATTCTGGTGTACGTGGAAATCTCCAGACAAGCCAAAATAATAGCGGAATCTCTTCTGGAAAGTAAGAAAACAAAAAATAACAGCGATTTGCTTTAAAATTAAACACCAGAGGAAGCTTTCTGGAGGAGGGGGGAGAAAGACTCCCAGAACAAATGGAGTATTTCAATGTAGCCTAACGCCAGCTTCACTCTCTTGCCTCTTCAGCATTCAGAAATTATTTATTGCTGAAAAAAAATCCCAAACCAAACCCAAAACCTGCTTCCTCCTCCCATTTCCAGACGAAGTGCAACGGGAGAGAGAAAAATCTTGGCTTCGGCAGTGAAAAAAACATCTCTGAAATGAGTCGGCTGTGAAAGGCTGTCTCCACCAGGAGGGAGGAAGAGGATAAGGGATGAGGGAGTGAAGGGTAGTAATGAGGAGGAGGAAATTGCCCAGAGGCAGAAGCCTGCAAACAACCGCACGCACTGCCTGCGAGGGGAGGGGGAATACGAGAAAGTCCTTAAGGAGAGAAAATCATCGCAAATCTATGCACACACGCATGGAAAGCAACCACAAGCAGCAAGCGGCTCTTCCCCTACCTCCAGCTTGAGATCACGAATAGAAAAACTGGAGCACAGCAATGAGAGGATCCTCTGCAGCCCACCCAGGGAGAGCGGCTGCAGACGGCAGCGGGAGAGCGGCCACGGGAGCGGCAGTGGGCGAGGGGAGATGCCCCGGCTACTCCGGGATCCCGTGCTTGCAGCCCCTCCCGCAGCTCCGGCACGGCCAGGGCAGGCTCAGGGTGCCATGAAGTTGAAAATGCTGCTCTGCCTCCACCAGGGCAAAAGTCCAAATTTACAAATTTACTCTCTGTTAAAGAGGAAGAAAAAAAAAACCCAAAACAGGGAAGTTCCTTCCTTCAGAAGGAAACCAAAGGTTTTCATGTGTTTTAGGGTATTTTTTCAAAACTTCTACACTGAGTTGAACAAAAGGCTTTGCAAAACAGTTGCTTTTTTAAGGGGAAGGGGATGTCAATTCAAAGTGAAGAACCTGACAATTTCTGAAAAATACCAAAAAGACAAACCGCAGCCTTTCCTTCCTCTATGCTTCATTTCTTTTTATCTCCCCTGACAGAGAAATACGGTTTTGTAAAACATTTGGATGTTGATGTGACTTAATTTCCAACAGAAAACAGCTCCCCTGAGGATTTTCCCCATCAGCTTTGCCCAGGACAGACTGGCAGCAGGCGCTTTGCTCCCTGATGGAGACACCCCTCATGTGAAGCGCAGGATTCCAGCACCGGGTACGGAGGCAGCTCTTCCTCAGCACTCACGCTGTCACACCACCTGCAGCCTCCAGGGATGGCCACCCTGTCATCCACTGCTTTGTGCCGGCACCCAGCAAGACGCAGCGCCCGCCAAAAGGATCTGACAACACAAACGAGTGAGACAGATGAGGAGAGCATCATTCTCCCTGCCTTACACATGGAGCTGAAGCCCCCAAAGCAGATGAAATGACTGGCCCAGGAGAGTTGATTTCATCAGAGCTAGGCTCTGGTTTTCCTCCTTCCCTGTGATCATCACTACGGCACCTGGTACACTGACACCAGGGTTTGGTCGGGCTCTCCTGACCCTGCTGAAACACAAAACCACAAAGCACTGAATGAATTTCAGCCAGTGCCTTTTTATTCACCTGGGACCCCTGTATGGCCCTCGGGTTGCCAGCACTCGGGCAGTGCAGGGATGGCTTGTGGGGCTATGGAACAGCTGCTGCCGTGTGCACCAGTGACTCCCTCTGAGGCACCAAAGCAAAAAGCCTTCCATAAATACTGGTTACACTAAAAAACTCCTCAGGGCTAAGCAAGTTAAGAAAAATGGCGCAAACTCGCTGGAGGAAGGAAAACACAATTAAATCACCCAACAGCCCGTATCCACTAATCCCTTTTGCTACCAGGCTTGACTTGAAGGTCTCTGCCTGCTGACACCTACTTCCCACCCCTCATCCAGCCCTGGCACTGCTTTCCCAGAATCCTGGCAAGGTTTTCTGCGCACAGATTTTATGTGGGAAAGAAAGACCCCACAGCCCTGGCTCTCAGCACACAGTCACAGCCCAGCACGTTGTGGGGCTATGGGCTGTGCAGGGACAAGCCTGGGAGCTGCTGTCCCATGCCACAGCAGAAATTAAAGGCACCGAGCTTTTTCAGGAGGGTTCAGTATTCACCAGGCTGGGAGACACATCTGCAACATCAGGTAACAGCATTAAAAGAGCTGTGAGTGCTCGTGGCGGCTCTCACTGCGAGGTTCTTCATTCTGGAGCTGTGATTTAGGGCAGGATGAAGAATGTGATGGGATTAAATCTGTCTACCTAAATCCTGAAATTTTCCTTCTGGGTTTACATCCCAAAGTCCTTCTCATAGATCAACAGAAGGATGCTTGGGCCCATCTCTCCGGAGCTGCCAAGAATAAAATTGCAAAAATATGGAGAAAGAAATGCATCACGGATACAAAAGCCCATGGACTCAGAGAGCTCAGTGGAACAGACTCGCCCAGATTACAGAGTGAAGGAGGTAGGAGGTAGGAAGGGCTGTCCACTGGGTATCTTGCCCAGATGGGGCAGACACTTCCACTTCAAAGAGACTGATCCAACCCCGCAACCTGCTCCAAATTCCCTGGGAGACGAGGCACATCCCACCTCTTAAACAGCACTTCTTGGTGGCCCAGGGGTGAACTGACCCCGCTGCCATGCCAAAGACATGAACAGCACCTTTGATAAGGTTGAGTCAAGCTAAGACAATGTCAATACCCAGAAAATAAATAAATGAATGAATAAATAAATATTTTTAAAAGGAAAAAAACAAAAATTAAAAAAAACCCCAACCCTACATAGACACACAGACAGATGTTTCTTCTAAAATGACAGCTTCCAAAGTCCCATGTTGCTGCTATTCCCCCTGGGATTTTCCTTTCTGTCTACCATGCTGCCAATGCAGCAGCTAGGTAACTTTTGAAGAGCACCAACCAGCAGCGTGAAAATAGCTGCAGTGATTATATTGCAACACTTCACTGCTTCCCTGAGCTGCAGCTCCCTCCTCCACTGTTGGAAGTACAATCAATGCTAATTAATTAAGGGCCAGAGCCTGCCAACCATGGTCACACCAACTTCAGTGCTGCTTCCTGAATATTCAGGGCTCACGCTCCATAAAAACGAGGATCAGCCTCCAGCAACTTGGGTTGAAAACAACAGGAAGTCTCTTTGCAAACCAGAAAGGATGGACAGGCATGTCTGTGTCAGAGCTGAGAGCTGGGGCAGACCCCAGTGAGCTGCAGCTGTAAATCAGCAGTGAGGCATCCTGCAGGCATCCCTAAAGGCTCTCCTCCAACAGGAGCCACGGAGCTGGCACAGCTTGGACATCCAGCCGAGGCTAAGAGGAGGGTGGGGCCAGAGACAGAGCATGAGCAGCCTCCAAGACAAAGGAGGAGCAAAGCCCTTTCTCCTGGTGCCCACAGTGGTGTGCCCTGTGATGCTGGGAGATGAGAAGGCAAGGGCTGGGTGTTGATGGACAAAGATGAGGAGGCTCCTTGAGAGCAAAGGAGACAGGGAAGAGTCCCAGGAGAGTGAATGGACTTCGCTGGAGCACCAGAGGGAACAATACTGGAGCTTACTAGCAGGTGAGCCTACAGCCGTGGTACCTAACCCTGCCAAAGGGCTTGTGTGAGTGAGGAGGCACCCATGGGGAATCCAAGCTCCTGATCTGCCCCTCCACTATGCCACACAGAGGGACCCTCACACAAAGGAAAAACAAAAGACCCTGTGCTTTCCATCATAAAGGTAAAACTAATTTTCAAGTCTGCTGAGCACAGGAACTTGTGCCATGAATATGATCACCAGGCTCGTGCTTTGCTGCATCCTACATGATGCTACACACCCTCCCGACAGCTGGAGTTCCTGCAGGGCTCAACAGCCTCCCCCCACTCTTCAGCAACATCTCTGGATTGTCATCCCTTCGCACCCAGCCTCTCCAGTTGTCGCAGCAGCTGGCATAGGTCGTGGCAGGTCTCCAGGCTCACAGTTATGGCCAGACATGGAGGTTTCCATGGGAAATCGCAGGAGAGGACTAGACAGACAGACATTAGCTTCTGTATTTAATGCACTCTCACTCCCACGTGCCTCAGTTTCTCCCTTGCACAGCATCCTGTCAGCTGGAGCAACCACACCACAGTGCAGGCAAGCCACAAACTCAGCAGAGTCCAACCTGCCAGGGCTTGTGGTTTGGCTGGAGTCAGAGGCTCTCTGTGACTCATCCCACGAAGCCTGAAGTTCATGGCTATGGCTGGAGAATCCCATCGGGAGCACTCCAGGCTCAATTTACACTCCCTCTGGGAGTGGATTTGTGCATAAACAATGCAGATGATGAGCAGAGCTCGACCGCCTGGTTGGAGAAGATCCTCACTTGGACGGATGAATGGATGTGGGGCTAATGAGGACAAGCTCCCAGCAGGGGACCCCTGTGTGTACGCTCTGCACCACCCAGGTTTTCAGCAGGCGCTGCCGTTGTGAGCCTGCCTTCGTGCCACTCGCAGCAGGATGGGACACTGCTCTCCCTCTGCAGCTCTGTTACCTCTGTGAGGGATGCTTATCAACTTCCTTGGCTTTGTTTCAGCCTGGATCCTGGAGGCAGCAGGCGTAGCCCCCCTGCGAGCAGCACAGACCAGCTGAGCACAGAGTGGACCTTTCTGCAGGGAACAGAAGTGCCCTTTGCAGGAGCAAAACATCCATTCCCCTCCATCTGCCTTCGAGCAGAGCTGTTATTCAGCAGCACACCCGAGGCCTGGACACCAGAAATACACGCACACGAGGGCACACCTCATTACACCTCCTCAAATCCAGCGGGAATCAAGCAAGACAGGCCACATGCTGCAGCCCTGCTTCAGCTTGTGCATCCCAGTCAATTCCTCAGTGTGATGGTGCCAGCTCTCCTCTGCCTACAGACCACAGAGGCCTTGGCTGGCAGAAGTCCTACGGGCTCCCGGCCCTTGCAGGTCAATGCTCTCCAGCATCAGCTCTGTATACCTCTGGCTGTTTTGCAAAGCTCCAGAATGGATGACTAAGAAGAGCCTGGCTACTGGCAGATGACTTAAATCTGCAAACGCAGGTCTGCTCCGGAGGAAATGCTGCAGGCTTTGCAAACTAAAAAAGCTAGGAGGGTCAAGTGTGTTGAACCTGGGATGAAAAGCACTACTTTTCTGTCAGCTGTGTGCACCCTGAGGTGAGGTTTTGCCCCATCCATAGGGAATTTTGAACTGAGAAGTGGATGTGTCTTGCCAGGTACTCTCCCTGCACAGAGGTGCATGAAACTGTGCAAGAATATTTTATCCCCTTCCCCTTGTGTCCTAAGCAGAGGCAAAGCTGTTTTATCCCCATGCTGTGGATCACACCCACAAATCCCTTTCCCCAGCACCAGCCTCCCCAGTATGGCTCTAATCAAGGGCAGGCAGTGCAATGAGGCTCCAGACTGCTCGGCTTCAATTAGCACCTGCTAACAGCTGAGCTTAGATAGCAGTGTTTTGCAGCAAATTGTACACCAAGAGATCAATGGTTCATACAGGACTAATACTGCTGCAACCCCTCCTGCCTCCATCACTGTCAATTGCCTTGTGGTTTCACTTCACTTCTCCACCTGATGGGCCTTCCTGGAGCAGTCATTACAAGGTGACACACATCGCTTTTCCCCTCCGTAACAAGCCTGCCACAGCCCCTCCTCAATCCTTCTTCTCCTTCTCCTTTTAATATGCCACAATTATATTGGCTTCTCTGCATGGATCCACCCCATTTAGTGCTGCCCAAGACCGCTTATCCTGAAAGATGCTCTTTTCATCCGCGGCACAGACTGCAGATCTTGCAAGTTGTTCTGTATATTTTTTACACTCCAACATCTCCTGGCCTGATTAGGAATCTGGTATTTCCCTCTCCACAGAAGCACAGTGTCTGCTCAGAGAAATAAACCCCACCAAGCACTTCCATAACAGAGGTTTGTGGATGTCGTGTCCCAGCGTCTGCACTCCTGATCGTGCTTCATGGTATCTTTGCTCTGTTCCCACCCCAGAAATCCTCTCTGAGGAAGCACAGATGATGATGTCTGTACTCAGTGTCTTGCTGTGCCTGTGTTCCCGTTGTCCAGGGCTTTGCTTGTTCCCAGATGTGTCCCAGGTGGGCTGAAGACAGCAGCAAGGGATTCCATGCCCAGCACTACAGATGGATGTGCAGGACCTGAATGTCTCAGCCTTTCCTGGCCTTCTGGTCCTGGGTTCTGACACACACAGCTCTACTGTGACATGTCCTGGGGATGATTTGTAGCACCCTCTGCTGAGGCTGTGGGCTCCTACAAGTGGTGCCCAGAGCTGCCCCCAGGGCTGCAACATTTTGCTCTTTGAGCCTGACTGGAGATTGGCTTTGCGGTCCCAGGGTATGCAGGACTTCAGACACTGGAAACTCTTCCAATTGGATAAATGATGAGGGGTACCTTCAGCCCAGGTTCTGTTGGACTGGTGGGAGCAGGCTGCTCTGGAAATGTGAGATGTCTGGCTTGCTGCGATGGCCACATTTGGCTTCTGAGGCGAGACCATTCCAAGCTTTTGGAGGCTAATTGAAGACAAATCCCTGAAGCAGCAAAGGTTTCCACTCCACCTGTCACAGTTTTATGTGATCTTCCATTTCTGGAAGCCTTTGAGAGTGTAAAGAAAGGATGAGGATTGCTTGCTCCCCCACCAAAAGGAGCTCAGTGCTAGGACAGGGCACAGCCCCTCTTCAGCAGCCAGTGTTCACGTAAAGAACAAGGCCCATGGCTATTCCCTCTGTGCTGGGCTAAACCTCATCTTCCTAGGGTCTGAATATCTGTGCAAATGACATTTTGGCTTCTGTCAGCATTTGGAGGCTCCCAGCCGCTGTGGCAATGTGTCTATTTACCACCATGTGTCAGCAGAGGAAGCCATGCTCCTGCTCCACACAGCAGGGCAATGCCATGTGGGGAAGGAAATCCAAGCCCTTCCTCCCAGCCTCTCCCCAACAAGCAGGCCTTGTTCAGCACTGGGTTTCAGCAAGGATTTGTTGGCAAGGACTCTCTGGCTTATGTAGGTGATCCACAAATGTAGTGCTGCCCCCTCTGCACACCCACAGCCTGGCAGGTCCTGCCTCTGCCCCACAGGTTGTGGCAGCATTGCCCTATGTTAGCAGCAATCCTCCACCTGAAGCTTCTCTAGATGTCTGGATGGACTAAAAGTCCCATTCCTCCACCTTCACTGCCTGCTGATGTGTAATGGAGCCTAAGAGACTACTGAGACATGTTTTTCCTTGACGCTGGCAGAACTAATGAGTCCTGGCAGACCGTGATCCTCCTGGCAGTTTCTTCTTCTCACCACAGGTATGAACTATTTTCACCAGTTTTGTGGGAACACAGGCTTGTCCAAAGCCTGAGAGACCCACTCTCTTAAGTTGTGTTTTCTTTTTTCTTTTCTGTCTTTGATTCTTTTACAGATTTGTGATCTGCTTCAATACACAGGACCTACTTTTGGGAAGGGTTCCCTTTTTTGTTAGTATCACAGATATTGCCAGCTAGGTTTCCTCCCAAGCCTTTGGATGGCTCAAGCGGGCCAGATATCCGCTTTACTCCAGAACTTCATCAGCTCCATTGCAAACAACTTCTTCCATTCCCAGAAAGCGGCAAATTCAGTTCCAGTGCCTCCAGACAGAATTGTGCATGGAAAGCAGGCAGCTTCTTTGAAACGTCCACAAACTTCGGCAACTTGCAAAAGGCCAGACTTCAAAGCCCCGAACCACCAAGCTGTGTTTCCTCTCACCTAAGTGCCAGTCCCTCTATTTTTCTTCCTGTCCTTCTCCTCTCTCCCCCACTTGCACTTCAGGAACACCTCACCTCCTGCATCCGACAGCACTTAGCACAGCGGGACATCAATCTCATTGCTGACCTGTGGCTATTTTTCAAACACAGACCCCAGGTAAGAGCTGTGAGCTCTCCAGTCCCTGTCTGATGGGCGTGAGCTGTACTCCCACAGCGTGGCCCAGCAAGACTGGCCACACTGCACCGTGCACCAGTGACTTCCTGCAGTGCAAAATTAACAAACAACGTGTGGAAATGAACCCTCTCGATTCCCCAGCTCCCAGGGGGGAGGATGAAGCCTGGGATGTGCTCCCTACAGGGCTATCCTGCACTGCTGGCTGGCCCCCTGTGGGATGCTTGGCTCTGGAACCTGTGGAGTGATGAGGCAGTGGGCAAGGAAGCACAGGCACTAAAAATAGGCTGTTTGCGGTAGGGGCTGACCACATTTATTAGCAAGCCTGTGCTCTGGCTGACCACAAGGTCAGCTGCCGAGAGCTTGGCCGTAATTCACTCTGTGTCTGGGCAGGAAATCTACTTGAGCTCAGGGGGATGTCCAGTAATAGAAAAAGTTGTTCCAGGACCTTGGGCTATTTTTGCTGTTTTCTTTTATTTTGCAGACAGAGAACCTTTCAGGAGATGCATCTTGTGCTGGAAAAAAAAAAGAAAAATAAAGCCAGGTGCTCAGGGACAGAGAGAGGGGTAGAAATGGAAAGGGGAGCATGCAGATGTTTGTGCCTGTTTGGGTTTGGGGTTCTTCTTCTTGACAGGACCACCTTCACCAGGGAAGATCAGAGCAACAAAGGGGACCCCAGAACTTGACGGGCTCTTAAACACCCTAACAGCGTGCAGCACAGTCTAATGGGTTGCAGCAGGGGTGTCTGTCAGGTGTGGGGTTGCTGTCTCTGCTGCTTCCCTGCAGCTGTGGGTTGGCAGGGAAGATGGGGAGGCAGTGGGAAAACCGTCGCAGTAATGAATGCTCAGGGATGGAGATGATGGACCTTCCTTGGAAGGGCATCAGAGGGCAGCTTGAACTACAGCCAGGTTGTTACCTCTGGCCAGCAGGGGATGGGCCAGCAGACTGGCCCCCAGCAGATGCAGTAATCCCACCAGGACAATGCTGGTTCCCAGCGGATGGCCACGAGCTTGGGCTAGCTTAGCCGTGAGCAGCAATGAGCAAGGCAAAGGAGGCAAAGAGCAGATGCCTGCCCTTGAATAGCAGCCTTCAGAATGATTTAAGCAGGCTCTGCTGAATGGGGCTGCAGTTTGGAGCGAGGCTGGTATTTTCAGCCAGCTGGATAATGAGAGCATCCAGAGTTAAAACAGGAAGGATTAAAAAATGTAATTGCTAATGGGGAATTAATTGTTAATGGGGAATCATCATTGCAGGAGGGTGTTCCCAGTGTGGCCCCGCAGGGATCTGTTCTTGGCCAATTGCTAATCACTCGTCTTATCAATTATCTTGAAGGCAACATAAAACTGTTGCTGGCAAAGTTTGCCGGTGACACAAGGGCTGATGTACATAATGGAAAGGATGAGTCCATCACACACAGAGTCCAGAGCAGCTAATATACGAGCCTTGCCTCGGCAGGAGCATGTGTTTTATGCAGCCAAACACGAGTCCATTCATCTCCAGTGGAGGAATGTAGGTCAGACTCGCGGAATGCAGGACGGTGTCCTGGGGAGGACAACGCTGATAAGGCCTTGTCAGGAGCCACGTGGAGATAAAGTGCCAGCGTGCTGTGCTGAGAGCAAAACTTGGCCAGAGGCAAGAGGAAGTGTCACAGGAGGTGGGAAGGTGCTGTGTAATGAGGAGGCAAAGCTTTTTCCTGAACTGGCCCCAACCTGAGCCTGGAAGAAGGCACCATCTCCAGCCTCCCAGCTCAGCACACACAGTCAGTCCCTCTGACCTTGCCTTCCCCAGTGCCTGCCCGTGCCCTGGCAATTACAAAAATTCCAGATCACTCTGTTGCACACTCGACTCACCCTGGGGATTGCGTGGAAAAACAAACAACAAATGACAGATGTTTGTCATGTCGCTTAATGCATGACTGAAGGACACTGTGATAGTGCCGCGAGGGAGAGGAGAGGGAGAGGGAGAGGGAGAG
>VZTA01024640.1:171074-189406 GCA_013398855.1 Mohoua ochrocephala
GGGGAGAGGGAGAGGGAGAGGGAGAGGGAGAGGGAGAGGAGAATGTACAAGCCATCTCCTACACAGCAAATCCAGAGAAATCTCCAAAATCACAGTGACTGGTTTAAGCATGCCAGGCAGAGGACTGGCATGGGCTGACTTATGCAGAGGAAGCAGAGGCCAGAAAGAGCTGGTCACATCCCTGTCAGCCGAAAAATGCAACATGGACAGGGTTGGGCAATGCGAGAAGGGTAAAGAGGTTCTCCTACCTACAGTTGGTTTCTCTTTTTAAAGCCAATTTGCATGGCTTTGCTGTGCATTTTGAAGGGTATTTACCGGTCCAGGCTTTGTCTTTGCAGCAGCATTTCTAACGAGGCACGTGCAAACTGGAGCCCCCGGGAGGCTTTGCAGCAGAACCGACTGCAAAAGATTAGCGTCGGGGCTTAAGAGAGCAAGAAAGGAGGGAGAGTAATGAAACAAAATCTCTCTTTTCCTCGTCTGAGGAATGATGGGGGCTAATTGCTTGTTGCTGGTGAGGAAGAGAGGAGATGGGAGCTCCTGTGCCTATCAATAAATTAACCCCGGCATGTGGCATCTGAAGTGCATTCATTTCCAGAGACTTTTATCTCTTTGTCTCCTCTCCTGGGTGAAAACATAATTATTGTTTAAACATGAGTTAATTCAGCAAGGTGAGGATCAATAAAGCAGAATTACTCCTCTTTTAAAAGCAAAGAAATCTCCATCTGGGACAGATGTGGACATAATTCTGGCAGAGCTGATGGATGGGGAAGATGCCTTGGTCACAGCAAGAGACTGGGGAAGCAGTGCTCCCTCTTTTTCAGGACTGCTGTAGGCATTGGGTCTGATAAGAACAGATAAGCCCAGCAACAGGCAGTCACAGCATTCAGCAGCAAAAGCTGAAATCACCCATGCATGTACACTTTGTGGCCTGACATGTGGTTAGGCATCTCCACCACGTACACACTTCCCATATAAGAGCTCGGGTAAAACCCCAAAGCTTGTGCTGTGACCTTTCCCAGACCTTTGGAGGCACCGAGGCCCTGCCAGGCAGAGGGTCTCTGCACTGCAGGGACCCCCACCAGCTCTGCTGTCACACAGCGGAGGCCTTGGGATGACTAAAGGTGTGAGTGTCACAGCAGACAGCACCGCGTCAGTGCTCTGCTCAGCCTTCCCCATCACCTCCCTCCATTCTGAAATAAACTGGCAGCAACCCCTGCCTGGAGAACAAAACACGGGAAGGAAAACTGAGCTATCCACAGTAACAGGAAGTTGATTAGAGGGCTAGAACGCCTCTTCTATGAGGCTGAGATACTTGGTACTCCTCACCATGGAGAGGAGAAGGCTCTAGGATGACCTTATAGCACCTTCCAGTACGTAAAGGGGCTACAAGAGACCTGGGGAAGGACTTTTCACAAGGACATGCAGTGGCAGGACAAGGGGCAATGGCTTTAAACTGAAAGAGAATGGGTTTAGATTGGATATCAGGAATAAATCCTTCACTGTGAGGATGGTGAGGCACTGGTGAAGGTTGCCCAGAGAAGCTGTGGCTGCCCCATCCCTGGAAGGGTTCATGGCCAGGTTGGATGGGGCTTTACGCAAACTGGTCTAGTGAAGGCGTTGCTGTCCATGGCAGAGGGAGTGGAGCTTGACGATCTTTAAGGTCCCTTCCAACCTAAACCATTTTGTGATTCTATGTGGAGGGCACAAGGCTCTCCCCTATGGTCTTCAGCCTCTCCTTCCTACTCTGTCCTCTCCCGTTCTTCCTGCAGCTCCTGCCCATCCCTCCATGCCAGCTGGATGTGTGCCTTGTGGCTGTCCAGGGCAATGCCCATTGCTGCAGGCAGGCTGACCCAATCTGGCAGCCCCATCCAAAGCTGCTTATTCATGCTCTGGGGATGACAATCCTGGACATGCTCTTCCATTGCACCTCTGACCTTCCTTGCAGCAGGACACCCCAAACCCACTGCCAGAGCCAGAATATCAGTGCTCAGAGCATCCCCCTGGGGCTGCCCTGCTGGATGTCTCTGGTCCCCCACCACCCAGCGCCCACCCCCAAGGGTAGCTGGAAGTAGCAGTTCCCAGCTGGGTGATGCAGGTGAAACCTGAGCAACCTGCCAGGGATGGAAAGCAAGGGAGCTCCGTCACCCCAAAGGTCACAGGAACCCCAAATCCATTGATGTCTGAGCCCCTCCACTCCCTTCCTCCAACACTGGGGATCATCCCAGGCTTCTGCATCCCAGGCAGATGCATCCTGTGCTCTGCCAGCTCCAAGGAGGAGGACCAAAGGTGAGCAGCAGAGGGGTTAATACATGAGCAGCCTCACCTCCACCAAGCCTGATGCTGCTTTTATTAATTCATGTGGCACTTTGCAGGACGCTCCAGTAATCACCAGGGTGCATATGAGAGCCAGGAGAGGGTGGCCAGGCTCCCTCCGCCGTGCTCATGCTCACTTAACAGCTTGTCACATCCTCCTCACTCAAGTATTCAGTGCTAATGCATCTCTTAAAGTGCTTCATGAGCTATTAAAGTCGAACGTGCCTCAAGTGCATGATAAATGGACTCTATGCCAGCATCTTCCCCCCACTCCAGCGGGTCCCTGCCACCAGTGGGATTAATCCATCCTCCCACCCCATTCCTGCTGCGCTTTTCAAGCCCGAGTGCCCGGCTGGTGGGGGATGAGCTCTGGGGTTGGCTGGTGAGGAGAGGCTGCAGCAGGGCAGGGAGGGAGCTCTGAGTGGGGGGCACAGGGCACAAGCTTTGGGTCTCCAGTGTGGGGCAGACACGCCCCAGCTCGACCTGCCTGTGTTCAGCCTCTCCAAGCCAGGCATGGTGGGGTGGGTGGGAGACCTGCTGCTCCAAAGCTCCTGCCCAGAGCACACCTCGGTGTTTCAGAGAGGTGCCCAGGAGGGACACGCAGTGCCTCTAGGGAACAGATTGAGGACAGTCCTGAAAGTGCCCCACTAGCCTTCCTCCAGCTCTCACAACTAGTTTTCTGACCCCGTATCCTTTTTTTATCCTCCACTGAAGCTCCTGCAGATGGGAAGAGCCCTGCCTCACTTCTCACACCCTGTTGTGGCACTTGTTGATGCACACAGGCCTCAGCAGCTTCAGTTTTGAGCTGGTGCCACAGACACCTCCCTCCCAGACACAGGCAGGCAAGGGAAACAGGAGGGACGCGAGGACATGGGAGGCTATGCTGCCAAACCCCCGAATCCTGCTGGATCACAGGGCAGAAGGTGACAGTCGCTGCAGCTCTGCACCAGCTGTCAGCGGCAAAATGCGTGGTCCTGCTCACTGGTGAGGAGCAGCGTTTGTTCCTGTCTAGACAACGCAATTCAAGTGTGTGCAACCCTGAAGCACCTGGCACTTCTGCGTTTTGTGCATCTCCCTGTGCAGCACGTCTGGGCTACTATTCCTACAGCATAGCAGGAAGCACCACGGTGCATCCAAAGGGTGCTCTGGCAGTCCTGCTGCCAGGTCCTTCAAAGCTTCCCAGTGAAAGGAATGAGGGACTTGTCTTTACAAACAAGCTGTGGGCCTGCCGGTAGATAAAACTAGCACTGAGAGATAACAGAAACAATGGGGATGATTCCACTGATTGGTGAATGGAAAGAGAGAGATTTGTCTTTACAAACAAACTGTAGGTCTGCTGATAAATGAAATTGAATACTGAGAGATGAAAGAAACAATGGGAAGAACCATAAATTCCATAGGAATTTGAAAAAGGAGGTGGGGGGTATACATTGGAAGGGAGTCTTAGGTATTAGGCGTTCCAGGAAGTCTGTACCTCCCAAGTACCTCCGCCGATGGGGAAAGAGAGAGGGAAATGCAGCCGAGAAATCAGGATAAATAGGAGGCTGCGTCCTCCAAAAATTTGAGAGACCCCAGGGGAATGCCCCATGGCCTCTCTCTTTATTCGAATAAAGTTCCAGGACTCCTCTGTCTCCTTTTTGGACATAAACCTCTGGTGTTTGTGCATTAATTTTCCTGACACCAGGTAGTGGCCCTGCAAGCACAGCAGGACCCAGCAACTTTGCTTCTCTGCAGGAAGCAACCACCACCACCACAATCAGCACACAGCCCAGCACCCAAATGCTTTGAGCAGGCACCCTGGGAAGCAGTTGGGGACCTTCCTGCAACACCAGCCAGGGAGCTCCTTCCATGTCCAGAGAGTGGCTGTCCCCATGCAAGGCGCACGTGCTGCCAAACCCCGGCTGCTTTGTGTCCAACCTGGAAGCTTGTGGCCGTGTAAACCCACCCAAATGGATTTAGGGCAGCTCAGCAGGGCACTCTGGCTGGGTTCCTCAATTTCGCAGAGCCCAAGGATGCACAGATGTCTTTACTGGAGTTAATCAGCAAAATCCCCCTCTAAAATCCTCTAAAAGCAACTACAGACAGGCTGACTGCCAGGAAAAGGAGTGAATACTGGAGGTTCCCCATTTTGCCCCATTTTTGCAGAGATGGACTCCTCAGCAAGACCTGACCATCCCTCATGACCTTCCTGCTCCTGCCTAGACCCAGGATCATTTGGAGTCCTCCAGCTCCCAATGCCACCAGTGACTTTAAAATGTAATCTCTCTAAAGCCGCCACCTAAAATAAGCCCTGAACCCTCTGCCAACCTGGAGAGGTGTGAGCTAGTGGTGGGCCCAGATGTGTGGTGGCAGCGGGGATTAAGCCACGCCAAGGAGGTGAGAGCAGGATGAAGCATCACCCATCATTGTCACGGGGCAGGGCATCACGGAGCTGTCAGGGGCGATTGGAGTTCAGAGCTGTCAGGCTGATGCTTCCTCTCAACTCTTCATCCCTTCATGGGTGGGCTGCACAGGGCACGGAAGAGTGGGGGAAGGGGTCCAAAGCAGTGTCCTGGCAGTAGGGACACAGAGAGGTGTGGACAGGGCAAGGGGCATCAGCAGAGGGAGACGCAAGGTGCCCAAACCCCCCAGTGAAGGGCTGGAGGGGACACTTGTCATGGAGAGAAGTGACAACATGCACAGAAGCAGTATCAGGCACACCTGGAAGGCGCACCCAGCTTCCCCCAGGAGAGAGGCTGGAGGAGCAGCGTTCCCGTTTCTCAGGACCCCCAGGGCCTGGGAGGTGTGAAGGACTCACCCTGCTGGCTGTGCCTCTGGGCGTACACCACCACCACCGCGGCGAGCACCACGCAGCAGGCTGACGGGACAGGGTTAGCCATCTGTGGAAGCAAACACAGGCAGGAGCAGTCAGGGTTTGCCCCCAGCGCCGAGAGCCCCCAGCGGCGGGACTGCAAGGAGATGTCTGCAAAACCATCTCCATCGCAGCCAAGGGGAAATTCGCTGCAAAATGAGGCATTTTGCTGGCTTCATCACTCAATAGCCTGTGGCATTTTCCACGGGAGGTGCCTGGAGGTGATGACACGCCTTGCACAAACGCTCTGCGTTCCCCACCTCACTTCCAACATTTTCCTTAGGAAAGCCAGCCTCTGGTGCCGGTCTCCACCTGGCAGATGCAGCATCATCCTAGGAGCCAGCACTGCCTGCAAGTGGGTTGCAGAGGGGTTTTGAGGAGATGGGAGCACACCCAGGTAGCTCACGGCAGCAGCTGGTGTTTAGGACGTGCAAGGTGTTGATCTCAGCACAGACCTCAGCCTCAGCCACCTACCATCAATATCTTGATGGGCCACAGTTGTCACCCACCTCTCTGGGCTGCAAGAGAGGCAGAGGCTACTCCGTCCTGGTGAGCTGTGCCATGTCCCAGGGGATGCTGTGGTGCAGGGAGGTGTGCAGGGGGTGACAGCTAAGAAAGCAGGTGATGAAGACATCCTCCCTGCACCGAAAAGCCCCTCCAGGGGTGAACAAATGGCAGCAACACCTACAAGGATACCCTGCACGGCCCTGCCAGGCTGGAGATGCTCAAGCTCTCATTTTCTTGCAGCCAGGACTGGTAGAAGAGACCAGAGCCAGGAGGGAGCTGCTGGAGACAGCCATGGGGACGCCGGCCCACCCACCAGGAGGTAAATAGCACCATGCATGAAAAGCAAATTGCACCTTCAAAACCATTTAAACCTCTCTAATCTCCAGTGCCTATCGGTAACGCGCACAGGATTGCCTTTTAATCTAGAACATGAGTATGGGCTCATTAGCCAGATGGCATCCATTTAAACCTAAATAAAGGAGGAGCTCTATTGGCGAGAGGAAAAAAATCCAGCAAAACATATTCCATTATCCAACACGACTGTTGCAGGAGCCCAGATGGCCTCTGGTTCACAGCAAGCCTTTGCAGGGCTGGAGGGGAAGGCAAGAGCTGCTGGGTGGGATATGATGAGCATATTTTGGGGTGCAGCTGGACCAGCCTGATCTCAAATGCCGCTCAGAGGCAGGGATGCTGGAGGAGGTGGTGGGTCTGAAGAGGACGAGCCTGGAAATGGGCAGAGAAGGGACCCACGGCCTTCACTACTGAATTTTGGGTGCTGAGTTTGGGCTGGAAGGGTTGGCAGCAAGAGCCACTCCCAGTGTGCTGGTGCTGCACAGCAGGGACAATGCAAGCCCCAGACCCTGCTGCCAGCCCTCGCGGGTCACCTTGAGCAAATCACTTCTAACTGCCTCCCCCGTGCCTCAGTTTCCCCGTCTGTAAAACTGAGATAATGAAGGTGACCTTCCTCTGAAAGCTCTGGGCGGGGAGCGCTAAGCGCTAATTACAACATCCTTATCGCTCACTCTGCTTCTTCCCTCCTGCTCCTCTTGTGCCTGCTCTCCACTGCCTTTTCCATGCGTCCCCTCTGTGCCCGCAGCATGGCTCTCCGGCTGCCAGCCCACCTGTGCTCCAGCTGCCATCACAAGTGGCAGCTCGGGGAGTGGGTGACAGCTGGAACCTGAGGCAGGTGGCAATGCCACATCCCGGGGCACTGCTGGCATGTGGGACCCTGAGCAGCTTGGAAACCACCTGCAAACCAGGAGCCAACTCTCCCTACTTACTCCCAAATTTACTTTCCACTGAATTTTCCCTTCCTACAGCTCTGGAAGTCGATGGGTGGCACCAGGAATTGAAGTAGGCAAGGAAACAGGGGCCAGAGCCTGCCTTCACCAGAGTCCAGATATCCCCAGCTAGTGCATCCACCCCATTTCTGGGGACAATGGCAATGGCAGGAGGCAGGACAGGACCTCCCAGCAACCAGCCTGCTCTTTGAAAAGTGTGAGATCTCCTTGATGCAGCCTTCGGCTTGGCTCAGTGCAAATATCATCACCAACCCTCATGCTCTACCTCCCAGCCCTGCCAGGGAGCAAAGCCACCTGCTGCCCTCCCCCTGCTGCTCCTGCCTCATCTCATCAGCTCTTAAAATAATTGCTGCTGCTCCTGCCCATGGGCCAGCATCAAATCAGACACAGTTATGTGGCAAGGAATGGCTCCTGTCCTGAAGCATTTATAGTCTCAAGGGATACAAGTGGAGTAGGAGAGAGCAGAGGGACCCAGATAAGGTCCCTGGGGACTCTGTGGCATGGCCAGGACACAGGCAGAGGCTTCTAGTGACAGCACAGAGAATTCACCACTCGGCTGCTCTCACCCTGGAAAACCTCATTTCTTCTCAGAGATGAGCCCTGTGACCAGGCAGGAGCAGAGCTATTTTAGTACAAAAAATCTAGCCAGAAAACCAACTTTTTCTCACTTGAATTGCAATTTTCCATGCAGTGTTTGCTTTGTTTGACTGTTTTGCCCAAAGCCATGTTGATTTTCTTTTCCCCAAGCACGTAACAAAACCTTCACAATTTCTGCAGATGCTTCTAATGCAAATTTCTGTGGCTGTATTTGCTCACTTAACTGTTTCTCTAGAAAAAGCCAGCAACCCGTCACTCGGATGCACAGGCCAGTGGGCAGCAGCTCACCAGGTGTGCAGATTCCTGAGCTATGTCCCGTGCCAGCAGGGAGCAGTTTGCAGGTGATGGAGGGGAACCACATTCATTACATGGCAAAGCCAGCAGTGGGAAACTCAATCTTCTACGTAAAAGGGAGATTTTTCCCCCAAAATGAATCATTTCTTGGAGGTGGAGAGGAAAGAGGAGCCTGGACAGGAGGAAAGGGGGAGAGGGAACACATGAAGTGGTGGACCAGCAGCTCTGGAGCCACCCTCCCTGTCGCAGCTTCCTGTCTGGGGAGAGAGCAAAGGGTTGATCTTTCCCTGTCTTGTCCTCTACACCAAGGGTAGTGAGGGCGTCAGTCACGGTCACTCTGAGCAGAAGACAACTCAACACAGACATGAATAAGGTCCCCTCCAGCAGCTCTCAGCCTAAACCAAACATGTTTCCAGTCCTGTGTTTTCTGAGCTGGATCAGGACTGAAGGGGCACAGGAAGAGACATTAGCTGTTGCGATGTGACGGGGTGAGGACAGTCCCATGGGGGCACAGCAGGAGTGAAGGGGATTGTGGATCAAGGCAAAAAGTAGAATGACACTCTCTGCTTTCTGCCAGTGTCCTCTTTTGAGCAAGCAAAGGGATGGATCTGTTCCAGCTCTCCCTTTGTGTAATCTCCAAAGCTTTGGTAATGGGGTACCAACTGGCACCTGGAAACAGCAGCTCCAGGACAGGCTTGTCCCTAGCTAGTGAGGGATGTGGGCTGCATCCCAGTCTCCCACCACAACTCTCACCTGCCACAGGCTGCTCTCAGCAATGATAAATAAATAAAACCTCATTCTAGGAGTGTGTGGCTGCCACAAAAGAAAAGTGGTAGTTTCAAAACCTAGCGTTTCCATGACAAAGTCTTCCGTCAGGCAATTCCCCACCAGGTGCTGTTATGGGGTCTGGCTCTGAAGTGGTGAACTGGGGGAAAACAAACTCCGTTTAGTCGTTTCCTTCCCCTGCAGCCTTGCCCAGAGCCTTCCAAAGCAGCTTTTTAGCACCTGTCCTGCAGGCGCCCGAGGCAGGCTGACTGCTCTGCCCACAGTGACTGCCGGTGCTGTGGCACAACCTCTGCTGCAGACACGGGCTGTGGATGGACACCTGTGCTGCAGACACGGGCTGTAGCTGCTACAGTTCGCCTGTGCTGCAGACACCCCCTGCGCACGCTGGGGTACACCTGCACGGCAGATGCTGAGCGTGGGTGGTGCTGCACACCTGTGCCCCAGGCGCTGGCTGTAAGGTGGTACCGAACACCTGGAGTGCAGACGCTGACTGCAGACACTGCAGCCCACCTATCCTGCAGGACAGGTCACAGTCTGCCCCTTCCTGAGGTGTGGTGCTGTGCCTGCAGTGCAGATGCCGACTGTAGCCATTACAGTGCCCCTGCACTCACAGCAGGAACCTCCTGGGCCCCAGCGTTACCGAAGGAGAAACAACACCCTCACCAAAGCCACTCTCGATTCCTCAGCCTAGGCCTTTGCCAGAGATCCCAACACAGCTCCCCCCAGCCCCGGGGATCCAGGGTGCCTCCCACAGGATGCCATCCCTCCCCAAGGGCAGGGTGTGATGCCTGTTGGAGCAGTGAAGCACTGCAGCGGGCAGGACACTCTCCAGCCTGGGTTCCCAGGGACTGCAGCACTTGTGAGCAGCAGTGCTTGGGCACCCGAAAGCACTGTGCTGTCTCCTCCTTTCAGATCATCCCTGGCAGCAAGGCGAGGGAAAGGAGAGGAAAAAATAGTTGTCACTTAATGTCAGACACTTGCTAACAGCCCTAAAACCTTTCTGGCCTTACAGTGCCCTGTCAGCACTAAACTTCTCTTTGCTGCCTAAGAGGAAGAGAGAAAAGAGGGACTTCATCATCTCCTTCATACGTGCTATCAGAAAGCCTTATCTGCAGAGACAGAATGCCCAGTGCTTGAAAAGCTTTCTTAAATCTAATTTAAACCCCCACTGTCAATAGAGCAATTAGCGCTGCCCCCTCGACCATGAGTGCCACGGGGATGACTGGGGCCAGCTGAAATAATTCACTCCTGGCTGTCATGGACTGTGGCTTTCCTCCCTCCACCTCCTCCCTTTCTGGTAATGAAGTGGAGGCCTCAAGGAAGAGGATACCCTGGAGAAAGGAGCACCCCACAGCAGAGCTCCTTCATCACTGAGCCTCTGCCATCCCAGCAAGCACCGCTGGACCCCTGAGGTGTCTGTGCAGACCCTCCTGCCCTTGTGCTCTAAGAGATGGACCAACGGTGGAAGGATGGTCCTTACAAAACGTCCCAGCTGCTTGGGTTGAAGGTGTGCCCCTGAAGGCAGCTGTGGACCTGCAGAGCTCTTGGCTCCAACATACCTGCTGAAGGTTGCTCCATCTGCCCTGGATGCCACTGGCAAGGTGTCTCAGTGTGAAAAGCAACGACCAAAGCTGCTGCCCATATCCATGGGGCTGAAGAAAGCAGCTCTTTGGGAGGGAGCATCAGCCCAGCATCTGGGATGGTCCGGGGAGGAACAACCCATGAGAAGGCTCAGGATGTTTGAGAATCTGCCGAACTGGCAAGTTGGCACCCAGGACAGGTAATTTCCTGCTTCTGTGGATCATGGCAACATGCTCCCACTGGGGCAGGGAGCTGTAGAAAGACCAGCAGGGTCCTGAGAGTCCCAGGAGCGAGGTCATCACCCTGCACCTCCAGGGGCTGGGGGATTCCTGCTCCAGGAGCAAGGTGGGGTCCTCTCCTCTCACACCACACCTTGCAGCTCTTCAAATTGGTGCCCTAAAGCATCAGGACAGAGCAGCTCACCCCTGTCCCTGGCAGGGCAAGGGACACACTGGGGTGCTGTGATCCCTCCGTGGCCTGAGGACAGGCAGGAGCACGACGTCAGGAGAGCATGGGACAGGTACAACCGATGGGAACCTCTCCAGTGACCCTGCCCAGCAACAGCCCCCGGTGGCACGTCCATTGTGGGGCAATGCTGCTGCCTGTTCCTTGTTCCTGCTGGAGCCTGGAAGGGGGACGTTTCCCACAGCCCATACCTGTCCTCACAACTCCCACCATGTCAACCAGTTTTTCTGCAAGTGGAGGGCAGCAGTCCAAGACCAGCCATCTGCTCCAGCAGTGATAAAAGCCAACGCAAGGAGCAGCATACTAATAAAGCATCGCATGTCTTCAACGCTGGCACTGTGAGGAGGCACAGCAGGGCAGGAGGGGGCTTGAATCCCCATGGCAGAGGAGGAACATTGTCCCAGCACTATTCCTCAGGGACACCAGTGCCACCTGGTCGGCCGAGCTGCCATACCCGAGCCCCACTCCTCCACAGCCCACAACCACACCCAGCCAGCCTCTGAGACGCACGAAAGCTCGGACCAACAATGGGAAATGTAATTTTCCCTCTCTTTTTACTCAACTTTCCTCTGCACTGAGCATTTCCTGGCTCCCTGCAGAGAGAGATTGCAGGAATCAATCGTATCTTTGCTTCTATTAAAGAACTGCCAGAACCAGCGCTTTTTGTCTGGATCCTCCGTTCAAATGAGGTCCTGAGCAGTGTTTTTCCATGGATGGTGCCATGACAGGGACAGAGAGAAGAGATCAGGCAGAGAAGGGAGAGAGACTGGAGACGGATGACGCTCGTGGTTCAGGTGCTTCCCAGTGCTCCTCTCCGGAAGCTGGAGAAATCACCTAAGAGGGGCGCATTTGGGAGCAGATCCTGCTCATTCTGAGTCTCCAGGCGGTGGTTACTGTGGGATGGAGCTCTTGGTGCCACGCTGATTTTCGGCAGTTCAATTCCCAGCCTCCACCCACAAAACCAGAATATTAATGATGCGGAATAACACCAAAACAACCCCACAAAATCAAAACCAAACTCCCATACACTGAGCAAACAACCCCAAATATTTTGGGAAGGTCCTGCTGTCTCATGCCAGTTTCAGTTTGTGCTTTCCAGGCAAATGCTGGCAACGTTTCTTATTTTTGTCTGCGGGGCTGCATTGCCCTTCAGTCCCCCTAGGATTTTGCTCACAACCCTGCTTCCTGCCTTGGGGAGACTCTGTAGCGAGGCTGCTTTATGAAATGTCCAACATCCCTTCAGATGCAAAGCTCCAGGGCAGAGAAAAGCATCCTAGTATTAAAATCTGGACTGTGGCATAGTCATGTGCCATCCTGAGCAAAACAAAGAGGAAGAGGAGGACAGACAGGGCTTGTCCAGACTTCTTCCATCAGCTGGATGCCCACGACACAGCAGACATGGCATAGAGGAGCGTGGTGTTTCCCATGCTAGGAGGGATTTTGGGGCATGTCTGGCCACAGCAGCTTTGGCATCCCCCTCAGTAGCACCTGCAGACACAGGTTCCACAGGGCTTTGCATGAAACATGAAGGCTGCATCTCGTACTAGCCCAGTCTTGCTCCTCTGGAGGTCTGCTCTCTGCAGCGGCCAGGCAAGGGGCTGGACACAGTGTGGGCACTGCGTCTGAGCACTGGGGTTACGTGAGGTGAAGAGCATGGCGCTGCTGTGGAAGCACAGGGGCAGGCAGGGCAAAACTGCCAGCTGCCTCCCCAGCCCAGCTGCTGGCACCCTGCAGGACCCATTTCCTCCAGCGCAGGCTGGACCGTGCTGTCTTGGCCCCAGTAAACCTCCTGGTGGTGATGTCCCCAAGCCAGGGAGAGCTACAGCTCATGATGTTGATGCCTGAATCAACACAGGCATCCAAGGACTGAGGCCACAGCACTGCTGCTCAAAAAGCAGGGCAGGTTTGCTTTTTGCCAGCATGCTGAGACAGAGCTAGAGGAGGATGAGAGCCTGAAGCCATGCTGCGGGGGCTCAGGGACACGAGCAGGATTGGAGTGAGGAGCGCTGGAGGAGACCTTGGCAGATGTGTTGTCCTAGGAGGGAAGAGGAGGGAAGGGCAGCACTGTGAGAGTCAGCGATGGAACACCCAGTTGTACAGAGCTTCTTGGGCATTTTAATTTTAGCTTGGCTTTTTGTTTGGGCTTTCTTCTTTTTTTTTAAGTTGTTGGCACAGAGGAAGCCACTCCAATGACTCTGATGCTGCCTCCCCAGAGACGCCTCGGGATCACGGAATCATAAAATCAATCATTTAGTTTGGACAAAAACCTCATCGAGTCCAACAGTAAACCTAGCACTGCCAAGTCCACCACTAAGCCCTGTTCCTAAGTGCCATATTTACATGTCTTTTAAATACCTCCAGGGATGGTGACTATGGCTTGTGTTGCTTTGTTTCATCTCTCCTCCATGCCTGCAGCACAAGTTGGCAGGAGGACGGGGTAGGCAGGAGCCAGGCAGCTTCCAAGGCCTAGGGAGAGCAGCAAACACTGTTGGAGGCAGACAGGGGCTCAGGATGCTGAGAGCTGTGTGCTCCCCACGGGTCCCTGCTTGCTGTCCTTCCCTGTCCACGTTCCACAGGAGCTGCTGGTGTCCCCATTGCCTCTAACACCTTCACACCACCAACCAGCCTGGGGTCACTGGCCCACAAGCCGCTGTGGGGACACAGGCCACTGCAGGCAGCCAGGACAGATGTTGACAGTGAGGACATTTGTCCTCCACCTGCATATGGGCTGCCCCCTGCCTCCCTCCTCACTGCAAGAATGCTGCTCAAAACCTGGGCAGGAAAGAGCAGACTGGAGAGAAAAGCAGACAGATGGGGTTTGGTGGTCTTTGACTCACCCAGTTCCATCCAGTTCCACCACCCCACTCACCCCATGTGGCTCCACAGGTGCCCAGCATGTCCTGTGCAGCCTTCTGGGGTCTGTGACCATACGTCACAGAAGCACCCAGTTTTGGAAGTGGGCAACTGTGGGGGAAAACTGAGGCATGTGGGTTTGCCATGATACCCTGATGACAAGTGAAAAGAGTGGCACTGAAGGGAGGAACTAACCCCACCCTTTGGTGAGAGCAGCCCGTCTTGTGTCCAGCAATGCTGGAAGGGGGCTTTCTGCTGCCAACAGCCTCTTTGGTAGACTCAGGGGTAGACCCAGAACTGAGCCTAAGGCTGGCAGTGGGACTGAGGCGATGTGCCTGCCCTCTTCTGCTTGCAAACACCCTCCTGGGAAAGCAGTGGGTAGGAACTGACCTCTTGTTGCTCTGACCCCCTAAATGGCCAAGCCTCACCACATGACAGCAGCTGTCGTGGCACCGCTGCTGCCTCAGTTTGCAGCAGGACCTCACTGGCCCCTGCCCCCTTGCCCCTTCTCAGCTTGGCATTGCCTGGATGCAGCTGGTGGAAGGGGGAAAGCAGCCACGAGAGGCAGAAGCAGCATTGCTGAAATGGGCTGGGGGCACCCCAAAGCCCCAGGCTGGCGCTCCTCCCCTGGCCTCCGACTGGTGCCTCTTTGAGGGGCTCTGACTGCCAGAGCCTGGAGCCAGCAGAGTTTGTGGGGTGAGACCAAGGGGCTGCTGAGGACCCCTCTGAAAACCCCTGGGGACCCTTGACTTCCCTGGGATCCAGACCTTGCAGATGGTGTTTGCTGAGGGCGAGCAGAGGATGAGGAGGGACAAATGGAGTTGTCTGGAGGCAGCTGTGCTGAAATAAAAGTCCAAAAAGTATCTCGCCCAAAACTACAGGAAAGTTTAATTTTCAAGGACAAAACGCCATCTGTTTGTGTGGACCGTGACCTCCTGCTGCCCCCGGGCTCTAACAGCTCTTAAATTAACATGTTTGTTAGGGGGTATTCCCTGTCTGACATCAGGGAGCCAGTTCCCGTGGGGCAGAGAGGAGGATGGAGTGGCTGTGCACTGAGACCCGTGCTGGGGTGTTGTGCTGGGCTCGGTGGCGATGGGGGAAACAAAACAGCCTTTTGGAAAAGAGGATTCCCTCCAAGCATGACTCTGGCAAGCCCAGCATCGCTACGTGTTGCCACTGGCAGGTGGGCATGGTGTGAAACTGTATTTGAGTCTCAGCCTCTTTCCAAAAAACCAAAGCCAAGAAGATGTACGCTTGGAGGAAGATTTTGCCATGTAAAGCCAGCAGAATTAAATGAATACTCAATAAAGAAGAGGTAGGATTAAAATCCAATTTGTTTTCAGCCCTGCAAGGGAGGGAAGATGCATACACTGGTAGCAAGCCCCAGAACTGATTTAGAGATGTCAAACCGTGCAGTTCCTTTCTTTATTTGTTTCTTTCCTGTGCTTTATGGGATACAGCATCCAAGGTGGACATACCATCACCTACCTACACTGAAAGCAGTCTGAAGCCAACCTGGCCATATAGGAGAAAAACATCTCAGCAGGGAGAGGTCCCACTTCACAAAATCCCAGAAGCCTTCTTCTCCATACTGCTGCCAGTACTCCTGCAGCAAGACACTTTTTCCACTAGTAAACCCTCAAAGCCAAACGCTAAACATGAATGCATCGGCCTCTGGGATCTGCCATGAAGACTCACATCCAGGGAGCACAGATCCAGGCCTATATTCATCCTAGGGCAATTCTAGGGGCTCTGGTTCTGGAGGTGGCCATGCTACCAGACCCCAGGAGTGAGCAGGGGAGTGCTCGATACTCCTCCTGCTTGGCCCCACACTCCCTGCACCATCACCCTGCCCCACCAGGCAGGCTCTCACCAGACACTCTCAGGGCTTTCCTATCCTTCCAGGCCACAGAACCAGTGCCTGTCTCCCTTTTATGCCCCTGTCAGGTCAGCCCCTCTCCAACTCTGCCCCACGTTCATATGCCTTAAAACCATCAGGACTTTTTTATCCTGTTCTCAAGACAAGCGCCAGCATCCGGTCTCATCCTGCGCATCTGCCTCTCCTCAGGCTCCATCTCCCTCCAGCAACTGCCCCATCCCTTCCACCCCTAGAATCACACCATGGCTTTGCTCCTTCTCGCCTTTGCAGGCAAAGCAGCCAGGGTACGAAGGACAGCCCTTGCAGTGCCAAATTTGACTTGGAAATCCCTTTTCCCACCTGCACCCCAGTGATCTCCATCCCAGGAGGTTGGTGTGCTTCAAACCTCCTGCCTGGAGCCTGCACTCATTTCCCCCCCTCTCTTGGGGGCCAGGCAGCAGGCAGGAACCAGGGTGCCACCCCTGCCTGGCAGGCTGCCTTCCACCAGGCGTGGCAGGGCAGATGTGAACCACGTGTGCCTTTTGTCTCAGGACCCTTCCTGCAAGCTCCAGCACTGAAGGAAGAGAAAACCATCAGCCAAGAGCAGCCATGGAGTCCCCAGCGGCCTCCAGCCCCCTCCCAATCTCTGGCTCCACTCCATCCACTGGGGCAAGACTCCGTTTAGGGGAGGGCTTGTTTTTTAATTAGAAAATATTCATCAGCGTTTAAAAATAAAATAATAAAAAAGTGTCAACCAGCTGGGGCCGCGAAAGCTGGGGCGTTTTTGGCTCCCGACCAAGCACTTTGATAGAAAGGCTTTTTGGAAAATGCCGTAGAAAACATTTAATTTCTCCCAAGGCCTGCATATGGGGCTCATCACTTGCGCATATTGCACAGGAATATTCATGTGTGCTGGCCTCCTGCTACAGGATGACGAGGGCTCGCCGGTGCAGCATGCAAAAGGGGCTCCTTTCCTTCCCTTCATGTTTTTTTTTTTTTTTTCTCCTTTGGAAGAGGAAAGCACAGTATTTCACTTTCAATCCCCGAATATTTGTCAATGGCAGAACAAAGGAAAAACGGAGCCAGAGTCAGGTCTGCTCGTACTCATCAGCTCGCTGCGCTCACCACAGGGCAGAGCCACAGATGAGCAGCAAATGCGGGGAAACAGATTTCTGCCCCTGGTTTTGCTGCTTTCCAGTTGCTTGAGCCCATTCTGATGCTGCCTGGATGGAGAGCAGGAGCCTGACTTCCACTTCCCTGGCACGGCAAGAGGTTTCAGTTCACATCCCAGCTCTCCACTCCAGGGACGTGGAGGTGGCTCATCCTGGACTTGCGCTGGGTATATCCGTTAGCTAATGCCCTTCTGCAAAACTCAAGAGGACTGAAAATATTCCACTGTGGCCGCAGAGCAGAGCCTGACCCAGCGAGGGGATGACTGCCATGGCTTGGGCCCTCATCTCCCCCCAGTGCTGCTGGCTCCCTCCCTTGCACCTTCAGCTTCTATCTCAGCAGCATTTGCTGTTCTGCAACACACCACTGAGCTCTTCTGGGAGGAGCCAACCTCACACTGAACATCTTCTCACCCTCTCACTGGGATGCTCACCTCCAGCAAATGCTCCCTTCCTCCCCTCGAGCCCCCCTCTTTCTGTAAGCCCCTACCCCTGCTTCCTGCTCTGCAGCCTGCCTGGGCTGCCCAACCTTCTTTAACCTTTCCTGAAGCATTTCCCCAACTCTGGCTGCACCCCTCATTCCCATTTCTACAGCTACAGCACCTCCCAGCACAGTGTGTACCAGCCTTGCTGGAACAATTCTGACTGGCCCCAAAAAAAGCTTCTTCCTGGCAGAAAAAACTCAGTGCACTAATTAGGAGAAACCCTGGGCAAGGAGAGGGGGTCGGAAAAGAAACCATCTGATCCCACTATCTCTGCGGAAGTGCAAGTCAAAGACAGCTCGGGAATAGGGCACAGCTCCTGCTGGGGTTGCAGAGGAGCTTCTGAGCAGAGCAGCATCTTTGTGCAGGGCTTAGACACACTTGTGAAAAGTATTAATAAAAAAAACCCTACTGAATCCTCAAAACAGGAATCACCCCTAAATAAGTGTGCGTGCTAGCGTGCACACACACGCAAACTTTATTAATCTTCATGTTTTTTGGCAACCTTTCCCAACTGGAGGGTAAATTTGATGCCAAGTGTATGCCTAGGCAGGGTCTGCAAGATCCACTATGGAAAAAAAATTAAATGGAAAACAAAAAAGTCCTTAAACCACATCTGGAGCACTGTGCCCAGTTTTGGGGCTCTGGTACAAGACTGGCGATGCTGACCTCCAGCAAGTCCATGAAGGGTGGTGATGAGGCTGAGGCACATGGGGTTGAGAAAACAGGGCTTGTGCAGCCTGCAAAAGTGATGGGTTTGGAGGGATTGAACAGCAACCTGAGAGCACCTACCTAGAGATTACTGAGATGATGGAGATAGGCTGTTTCCTCCATGGTGGGAAGATGAGAGACAACAGGCATGAGCTGCAAGAGCTGCAACAGGAGAGGTTCAGGATTGCTATAAGGAAGGCATAGTCTCATGACAGTCACCTGCTGGAAGATGAACCCAGACAGGTTGTAGGACCTAAGCCTGGAGGTTTTCAAAACCCAAACAGGCAAAGTGAACTGGTCCACACTCAGTATTCACCCTGCCTGGGGCAGGATTCTGGACTAGAGCCGTACCAGGCCATTTCTTACCTGGTTAGATGGATGAACATGCCATTGCCAAGAAAAATTAAATATTATGAAGTCCCCCACAAATTCTGAGGGGGATGGCCCTGCTCAGTGCTCCTTTCAAATACTGGAAAGCAAAATCTGGGTGAACACATCTGACAAGCTCTCTGCCCAGAGCGGGACGTAGACCATGGAGACCAACAGAGACGGCAGGACTGCAAT
>VZTA01024640.1:189932-215706 GCA_013398855.1 Mohoua ochrocephala
GGCTGTCTGTCCCTTTTCCAAACCTCCTTCTGCGGGGACCGCCTCGCATGACACCAGTAAGTGATTAACGAGCGGCCGGTCCCGTCAGCACGCAGCCTGCGTGCATGGGCGCTTTGCATGTGTGCGCACCGCTCCCCGGGACTTGGCGGGGAGGGGAGCTGGGGAGAAGAGCGCTGACAAGCAGATGATTAATTGAAATGCAAGCGGGAGGAAAAGCAATGTCCGCTAAAACTATCAGGCATCGCGAGCATGGGAAAGGAACTCGGAGACGCCGTCTCCATCTCTGCTCCGCACGCATGGCGCCTCCCAGATCCAAGCTGCTTGCCAGTCCTTTTCCTGGCTTCTATTTTTGCAGGTGCAATTTCATATTTGAAAATAACCATGCTGCACACGCACATATATATATATATATATTTTTTTTTTTCCCCTCGCCGTCCCCCCGGCTCATTGCACACGGAAACGGCAGCGATGGGAGAGCAAACCTCCCAGTCTGCAGCGCACGGCAGCAATTAGGCATCCAAGTGCTCGTTACCCCACGCCTCGGGGTGAAGGCGCCCACAGCCCGGGCTCTTCGCACCGTCTGCACCTTCCAAGTGGTGCAGGCTCGAAAATACACACATAAAGTCACCAGATTATGCTAAATTAATAACAAGAAAAAAAAAAAAGGAAGTAAAGAATGAAATAAAAGAGTCTGAAAGCTCATGTCTGGCTCAGCTCCGAACTGTTGCTCAGAGTCCATAAATTATATCCCAGTGTTGGAGCTGGCGTGATTGCACTATCGGCAAAAAGGGTGAGAAAGCTTCTGTTCCTCATCTGACACTAACAGGCTCAACTTGGGTCACCAAATAAATGGAGTGGAGATGTAATGTGGTACATGCTGTTCCCCTGAACCATGGCTGGGAAAAGCACAGAGCGGGAAAGCTACAGGAAAGGGATATCCTAGGGGGAAGTTTAAAGGGGCAGTGAAAGGATTTTGTTATGGCCAAGGTCAAGGACAGCAGCCTGGAAATATCCTGCCTCCAGCTCCTTCTCTGAGGAGGAGGACCAAAGAGAAGACCGAAGGGTCTTCCTGTAGAAAGGAGAGGATCCTGAGCTTCAAAGTTTTGGGTCGAAAAATCAGGGATGTGAACTTGCTGATGGCTTCTTGATATAACCATAGTGCAGATGACAAACACCAGATCCTTGTCTGAGTGAGCACGGAGCAAGCGAGACTCTACCTAAAACATGTCCTGAATGTGGGCTGCCGGAGTGTGGTTATTACCAGGTTTTGCTTGGCAAGCTGATCCTCAGCCAAGACAACCGGCTCGAGAAATTTACTTGGTGAGTCGCTCAGCACTTTGCTGCTCAGGTAATGAGCGGACCTGTAGGCGACTGCATTGAAGGACTTCACAAACTGCTTGTACCGTTGACATGGTTTAACAGACTGCTGTTTATGAGACAGAGCAGTATTTAAGAGACACATTTCTCTCAGAGCCGCACATAAAATTTGATAGCTAAATAGTTGTAAATGCTACTGAAGTCTGACAACTCAAAGAGGAATCAAGGGTCTGTCATGCGGAGTATCCGCCAATACACCCGGCCCTGCAGAGCCAGTGAGACTTCCAGTCTCATAAAACCTTTTTTATATTGGAAGTGAGAATTTGTGCAGCGCATATGAACTCTCTTTTATTGGGCTGGTGTGATGCTGAGAAAATGCAGTTAAAGTTGTACAAGTTCTCCTTGGAGCGCTATCGGGGCGCCTATAAATCAAAAGCTTTATCCTGGAATGGGTTTACTAACTAAACCTTCTTTAATTTGGGCTCGTGCTGAGCAGCAGGACCACAGCGGGAGCCGGTGCCTCCCCTCGTCAGGGCCCTTTTGCACTGGTGGAGCGGGGACAGCCCTGAGTGAGAGGTCTCTGGCCCTTCTCCCAACTTTCAGAGCCAGCAAGATCATCCCAACCACAGAGCATCCTCCAGGGCCTGGCACCATTCTCCTCACTCCTCCCATGGGAGTTTGACCCTCCCAAAACACCCACGACCCCCCACAATGCTCCCTGCTCGCAGTCCTAGCCCAGCTGCTGCCCTGAAGCCGGTCCAGATCTCCATGCCTATGCAGCTGATTCACAGAGCTCCCGGGAGCATCCCGGGTTGGAAGGACCACAGACCCACCTTCAGCACCCAGTGGAAATGGAGAATTTCCGAACCTTCACAAAGGCCTGGAGTGCTTCGGTTGGGGAGGAAGATTTGGGCCAGCTCCCCTATTCCCCAAAGACTCCTACAGCTGCATTAATTATTTCATCTTAGTCTGGCTTCCTCATTAAGCTAACCTAGACGGCCCGTGGCTGAGTGACAGCGAGCCAGTCTACAAGAGCCCAAGCCAGCAGTGCTGGAAACCACGGGCTTGATGTGATTTACGTGGACTAATATTACACATATCTCAAACACGCAATCTTCAGAGGACCTGAGGCTGCCGTCTGGGTGGAGGAAAGCCCACGCAGAGCCGGCAGCGCAGCATCTGCACCAAGCCCGGGTATCGGCCTCTCACCCCGCACTTAGCCAGCAGGGTTGAGCCTGACGGTGGGAGCAATTCCCTCACGAATGCCCTGAAGGCACGGGGAGTGGAAAGCCCGTGCACTGCTGCCAGTGGACCCGAGTGTGACACAAAACATCTGTGTCAAAGCAAGGGCCGGGGAGCATTGCTCCTCCGGCACCGGCCGCGGGACAGCCACTTCACCCCGCTGATGTGGCTGTGAGTTCAGCTAATTTTGGCATCGGGCTCCCCTTGGGATGTCTGGCTTTTGTGGGCTGTAAGAACGGTGCTTCGGGGCATTACGCAGATCCCCTTTTTCCAATACTGCCAAATCTGAGGCTTTTGTGTGAATCCACTGTATTTTACCATCTCTGCAAACAAGTGTATAGAAATACAAGACTTCAGCCCCTTGGAATCCTCCAGGGAAAATTCAAAGCAATGAAGAAATATGAGTTGTTTTTCCATGAACCTATTGAAAAAAGAAAAAAAAAACCCTGAAAAAACCCACATCACTTTTCAGCCCAGTTTTGCCAGCAGTACAGGTCTTTTTCCCACAGTCTAAGGAATCAACACATTTTCAAATCACTCCTGCTTATGGTATTGAATATCAGAAAAAGATTGCCTTTCATTCAGCAGCTGTTTTGGGACACTGAGAGAAAAGGCAAGCAGTCTAAACTTAGCAAAACGCGAAGAAAGGCTTCGATGCAGTTAAAAACTAGTCACAGGGACTGGAACAGGAAAGAAGGGGTCTGCAAGGGGTGCATGACAAAGTGTTTCGGGGTTGCAGCATCCTTCCACAGCCCGAATCTCTCACGGTAGCATCTCAGCACTGCTCCACTCCTACGGCTCCTTGGAAAAACACAGGGACATGTCCCAGTTTCCCCAGGAAAATCAGCAGTTACCTCCTGATTTCCAGACCTTCAGCCTTTCTGACACATAAATGCTCTGGCATGTCTGTTCTGCCGGTGGGGAGTGGGCAGCTCCAAAAATAAACCAAGCAGCTCAGTGTATTAAGAGGAAACCCAAGAGATGGAATAGCAATAGGGGATGGAGGATTTGCTGAAATAAGTTTGCCCTGAAGCACTGGAAGGAGACAAGCCTTGGTTTCCTACAGGCCTGTGCGATTTAATTCCCCCATGCCCCCAGCAATAGCTCCAACCTCCTCCTGTGAGTTCTGTGTTCTCTGTCTCATCCACAGGGATGGGACCAAAACCTCGGAACTTTCCTGAAATAAGGGCACAGGTCTGGGAGCTGACTCCAGTGGCTTTCTCAGTCTGTCAGAGCTGGGTGCCATCAGCCAGCAGGACAGCGAGCCTTCACCAGAAAAGGCTGAAAGTCCAGCAGTCACAAGAAGGAGACCTAAGGGAAGAGAGATGAGGAAGCCAAACCTGGCAGGTATCAGCACTCAAGTTGGGTCATACAGCACATCAACCGTGGCTGCACATCCCCAACGACACCCTCGGGCAAGGGATCAGAGCCAGGCACCGTGTCCCCATCCTAGCTGTCCCCTGGTTCCCACCTGGCCCCCACGGAGCCACAGAAAAGTCTTAATGCCACCAGGTAAGCAAAGAGCAATGACCGCCAGGCTCCTAACAAAGACAAACTGCCTCTCTCCTTCCTCCCAGATTGCAAACAGATGTGTGCTTAAATTACCTGCTGCTGACTGTGACGCTTAGCGAAGCGCCGTGGTCTAGGAGCAGAACGAAGAAAAAATGTGTGAATCGAGGGAAGGGAGGATTAGCAGGAATTCAGCTGGCTCTGGAGGGGCAAAGTGTCGTCATTGCAGGAAACAAATGTCACTTCCACTGCAAAAACAAGCATTCGTGGCACAAGGGAAACCCTCACGTTGCCGGAGTCAGTGACGAAATTAAGAAAGTTTGGGGGAAAGGCTGCAGGGCTGCGTCTGGGCTTCCCAAAGGGAATCACTCCCAGCCCACAGCACGCTACAGGAACAGCCCTGCCTGTGTTACACGGCTGTGGCTTCCTCTTCCGAAGAAACTCTTGAGGCCTGTGTACCCAGCTGCCTGGGTACAACCTGGCTCCAGACTGCTTGACACGGATCCTGCTGGTGTCAGCTCCTCTGCTGGGCTGCAGATCTTCATCCCGTTTCACGAGTCTGCCCAGTGATGCCATGGGAGTGCCCATGAAGCTCCTGTGCCCGGGAGGGCAAAGACACCCAGGGCCCATCTTGGAGGGGCTAAGGACAATGCTAATAGAGAAAAGGCCTGGAGGTGTACCCCCATCATGCTGGTCCTCTGTGATGCACGAGGAAAATGCACCAGCTCTGCCCCTACTCAGAGCCTGCTTGCACTCGTATCAGTGACAACTTCACCCTCATGGGATGCTGCCCAAAGCCTGAAGTTTCAGGGCACATCATTGCACCAACAGCAAGACTCCAAGCAATGCCTCCTTAGAGAGCTGGGATGTGGGTGCAGGCCAGGAGAGCCCTGACACTGCGCTTCTTCTGTGAGGGCAGCAGGTTGCTGCAAGGATCCACAGTCTTTAGAAGAGCATCCAAGGAGATGCCCCATCTCCCAGAAGCATTCTGCACGGCAAGACAGTGTTCTGCAAATTGAGCTCTAGAAATCAAGCCCAACCTGCTCCCCTTCCCCCTCGCTGCTCCTGGCTTGCTCTCTGCCGAGCCCTTGCGGGTCACACGTGGCGTCCCACTTCCCGGCACAGCTCCACCGGCTGGAGCAAAGAGCAGAGTCAGACCCAAATTGCAGATTAGTGCGTTGGGTTCATGCACGGGAAACAAAAGATCGGAAATCTCTGAAGTGCACAGCTGGAATCCACACCCCGGCCGTGTTTTTGTGAGATATCACGTACATTTTTAAAAGCTATCTAGAGAGGGTTCTGCTTTAAAACAGCCTGGCGGCTGCTGCACTGACACCACCTCCTGTCACACTGACCAGGACCTGCAACTGTTCCCTGTCCCCCACAGGCCATGCTCATCTGCAGCCTTTAGCCTTAGGTTATGAAATTATTCAAAGAACGGATTAAATGTCCTCCTCTGCATTTGTTCAACACCAGCTGTGGAGGGAGGGTGGGAAAGGAAGGACATGTGACCCAGAAAAATCACTGTGGGATACTACCTGCCAACACCCTGAAATGGTGGTCCCCAGAAACCCTGGGGTTTCTCTCTCCGTTGTATGTACGGCCTCACAAGGTCACTGCAAGGGGAATGCCCATGAGCAGCCACAAGATACTCACATGGCACCATGAGGAACGTGGACTGAGGGAAACACTCATCTCCCTCTCACACCACAGATGTGGTTTCTTCTCCTTTCGAAGATCCCCACAACAGCAACCACATGATGGGATGCTAAACTATGAGGTCTTTCTTTGCCTTTTCCCATGCACCAGGCTTCCAGGCTAAAATTGATACAAAGTAAGATCAAAGACCTTGTAGGATGCTTAGGTTCTCTGTTCCTCAACACCACTGATCTCCAAGAAGTCCTCCAACATGCTGCAGGACTCTGAGTGAGGGTTTAATTCCCCTTAGGGCTTTGTTTCCTCCTTGTTGCCTCTCCTTCCCATCTCTCATATATTGTCTGAATTGCAAGCTGACCCCTCAGCTTAGCTCTTCAGTATCTTTGCTTCACTTTGATCCAGAACCTCTCATCTGTGAGCACTTTCTTCCTGCACCGCCAGCCAGAAATGGCAGCCCTGCCTATGCCCGCTCCTCTCCAGGCCTCCTCTGCCCCAAAGCATCATCCCTGATAATTCTGCAGCAAGCATTCCCTCCAGGAAAACACGGTTTGCTCCATTCAAGCTGACTGACCTCAGTAAAGTAGCAACTCCTCCATCCTCCCTGCCCCTTTGCTTGGTCAAGGAGGATTGACGCGAGACACAGCATTTTCAATTAAAATAAGTAGTTTCAAAGTCCAGCACGAAATTAAATTCCAACATGGTGACATGCCACAACCAGCCTCCCCAGGAAGGGAATGCTTTGGGACCCTCTCCAGTGGTTGTTTCTTAGGGACTGTAGAGAAGGTCTGATGTGCTGATGCCAGGATTCAGCCCCGACAGCGCTCTGCGCACTCGCCGTGATGGAGCACGGAGCAGGACACCACATTCCATTTGGAAAAACACCTCCCCATCCATACCACAAATAACAGAGCAGCAATACCCAGCAGTGCAGCCACAGGCTCACCCCAACACGGGGAAGAGCCGAGCCAAGCCAAGCTGGGACAGCAAAACTGTGAGTGAAACCCCCGTTCCAGCGAACACAGGGCCGAGGATGAGATGCTGAAAGAACGTGAGTCATTGAAGGAAGGCGCCTGCTTCTTCCAGCACACGTGTTGAGTTACTCTCACCTGAAATCAGTTTTTGGACAGCTAGAGAGCACATGCTGTTTCAGGTCAAATATGCCTCGGTCGCTGTCCCAGGCAGGGAGTTATCTCAGGGTTTATTAATGGGGAAATCCACTGCACTGACATGCTTGAAGCACTGGGGTGAGAGCAGTAAGGAAGGAGAATCAGCAACACCTGCTCTGCTTGTCCCTAGGGAAATGATCAAAAGAAAGGGCAAGACCATTGCCCACAGCCAGGGATGCCCAGAGTTCTGCGGAGGGCTCCAATCACAGGCTGCCCTCCCTCCCACACCTAGATGGGAAACCCATTAAACGCTGCAAGCAACGAAGCCTCCGCTGCTCCTCCCTGGAGGGGTTTTCACAGTCAACTTGAGGAAATTGTTCCTGATATCCAGCCTAAATTTCCCTTTGTTGATTTTCAGTTGAGCAGCGGAAAGGTGGGAGCTTTAATGAGACAAGCGGGGCCGCTGGAGGGGAAGGAGCCGTCAGTTTGAGCAAGGCAATGCACAGAGCTGTGGTTTAAGTGAAACAGCTATTGCAAAAAGCCCAGAATCCTACAAACTTGGGATGGAAAATGTCTATTAACTTTCCCAATGGACTAACATGAGATTGTTCCCCCATTTTCTAATGCTTCTCCCAGTCCAGCTATTTGATTGGGACCAGAGCTCTGCAAAAATATGAAGGGCTCGTTCATTTTTATTTTTTTTTTTTAAAGGGATTGCTGTGCGTGGAATAAAGTGTTGGACTTTATGGCCAGATTTTCTTGTTTCATCCGAGGGCAGAGCTTTTGCTGTTTCGCCTCCTCACACAACTTCTTGTGCCCTGCAAACCACCACCCCTCTCCACCCCAAAACCCCTCTGGTGTATGAGTCAGAGGCCATAATGTGCACAGCAGAAAGTCACTAGCAAATTGTGTTTGAAAATAAGAGCTTTTTTGGGGTGAGAAAACAACACAAAACTGCGGACAACTGCTTTCTGGGACATGACTGCTGCTCAGCAAGGCACCTCATGCACTTCCTCACAGGAACCCAGCATGATGTTGCACAGCAAACCAGCACTGGGAGAATTTCAATGGATGTGAACCCAGTGCCACCCCTCGCTATCTTTTCCACCACTAATTGAGGAAGAGGCTTTTCATCAGCCTGTAAGACACTGCAATGCTCACAGGAGCATGCCTGGGATGTACAGATGTGTGAGCAAAAGGTATGTAAAGGAACAACCGTGCAGCCACGTGGGTTTGGCATGACATCTGTTGCTTCCAGAAACTGGGACATCAGGACCCAAAAATCTAGCTTGAGAGATGTGGCTCAGCAAGCAAAGGAACAATGGTTGGGTCCAGGAGCACTGGAGCCTCTCTGCCTTACACACCTAGAAAGTGTCAGGACTGTACAATCACGAATCCCAAAAACTGGCTGGCTGCTTTCTAGGGGAAACAGAGCTCCCAGGCTGTGGTGCACCACTGCAGCCAGACCCCTTTCCATGGGCAGGGGTTTACCCAATACAGCCACCGGCCCCCAGAGAATCATGGAAATAGAGGCATCACAAGAACACCAGAAGATGTTTGCCTCAACTGCACACTTCTTCCTTAAATGTCAGACGGCTGCACGGCAGTAGAAAGGCTCTTTTCCACCTTGTTGTTATGGGCTTGTAAAGGCAAAGTGGCTGCACGCTCCCTGGAAACATCAGGCTCTCTCTACCTGAGGACCTGCCACCTGTAAGGTTTTACCAGCAGAAAGGGGAGCAGAGTGCTCCTGGTGTGGCAAAGTGAGGGGGTTTAGGTGGGCAGGAGCCCTCCCAACTCTTGCACCCACGCTGGGCCAGAGCAGAGCATTGCCCTTCCAAAATCAGCACCTGACTTGCCTTGCAGAAAAGGGCAGAGGGATGGCACCTGCACGTTCTCTGCCCGACAGGAACACCAGGATTTGGAAGCTCATCAGGGAACACATTAAACCTGAGCAGGTTTAACCTGAGGTTTCCCTGCTGCAGCTCTCCCAGTGCTCTTTGGTGTCACAGCAATGCCCTTGCAGGATAAAGGTTCAGCACGCTGGCTGCAAAAACTTCATTAAGAGAGATCCACACCACAACATTAGAGAAATCCTACCTCATCCTCTCTGTTTTTAGCAGCAGGACAAACCTAAGTGCAGGGCAATGAAACAGAGGTTTTTTTCCCCCCAGATACTTCCTAAGCATCAGGCAGGAGAGCACATTGCATGGAACATTGCAAGTCCGGGATGTGGCAAGGCACCAACTACATTTAATGTGTTGCAAAGCCACCTCCTCTGTGGCAGCTGAGATTTCAAAGCACACACTCTGACCTTGGTAATACATTTTACATACCGAGTCACTGCTGACACGGGAAATAACAGGGGGAAAGGGCTGGGATTTCAAAGACTTTAACGCATGGTTGGATCTGCTAAGAGCTGGGACAAGCCCAACTGCCAGCCTGGCCCTCCAGCCCTCTGCCACTCTTTATTATGGGCACAAGGCAACGAGACTGAAATGATCTGAGGGGATGTAAAACACTGGTACACCAGTCTGGGCAAGAGGAGGATGAGGATTCAAAGGAGGACGAGACACGCACTCTGCTCTGTGGGCAGCCCTAAAGGTGATGAGTGGGTGATTCCCCATTTTTTTATCGGCCACTTCCAATGGAGGATGACTTGAACAGGACAGCTCTCTTTTTTCCTCCTATGGAAAGAATCAGGACAGGTTCCTGTCCTTTGCCTGTGAAGGCAAACATCCCAAAAATGAGGGGAGAGGAGAGAGGAGACTCAGCAGAGAGCTTTTTCACTGGAGGGAGCAGAGATAGATGGGCAGACGGATAAGAAAAGAGAGGGATCCTTCGCACATGACATCCTACCCCATCTGGTCCCTTCAGGCTGACCCTCAGCCTGAAGGTTAACCCCCCTGAGACACTTTACCAGATACATAATTTGATTCCTCAACTCTCTCCCTTCTCCCAGCAAGGGAATAGCAGTTTCCTATAGCCCTGATTTGCGAAATAAAACACTCCTTGATGGCTCCTCGCAATAACATTTGCACAGAAAATTGACATTCTTCCTCCTCCCATCAGCCCTGACACTGTTTGTTTGTGAGTTAATAACTTGAACACTCGGCTGAGCTATTGATCCCTGCTCAGAACAATTCTTTAGTTCAAAATACACACAAAAAATAAAGGAATGAGATTGCAACGGCAAAATGAACTCGGTGCTTGCATGTGGCCCCACGTCACTGGCATTGCAGGGGGACTCAGGCCCTTCCCAGATGCTCACAGTATCTTCTGCAGACAGAGCCATACAAGGCTGGATTGATTTCTCTCCATTGTCAAGGAAGAGATGTTGCAGCTTGAAGTATTCATGACCCAAAATTATCATTTAGCTTTAAATGTTCATCACCGAAAAGGGGCTTCGGAGAAGGATAGCTGGCGCAGGGAGGTGTCCGTGCTAGAGATGTCCAGCAGCAGCCCTGTGAGGGTACCATCACCTCCTGTTACAGGAAAGACAGTACTTCAGAGCCCCAATTCCCCAGCTGAAGGAGAGAGGGTAGCTGCAGATCAGTCCCTCCATCCAGGGCATGGTGCTCTTTGGGCTTTTGATGTGTTAGACGGGAGCTGGCATTCCAAAGGCAGAGCAAAGCCCCAGGTTTCATCCATTCCCTCCTGACAGCACTCCTTTGGAGTGGATCCCCCTCCACCACCCACCCGAACAAAACCTGATGAAAGGAGACATTAATGTCGCTGCAATGTCCTCATCCTCCATAACCACTCCTGTACCAGCAGGGCATTGCACTACCTCTCCCAGGGGAATCCTCCTCAGCCGTGTTCTCCACTGCAATCTGTTTGCATACCTCTGGCTAATTGTTCTTCAGACTGCTCTTTTCAGGGTAGATTTTCATGGCAAACGATCAATTTTTCCCCANTTTTTTTTCCTTCAAAGCCTTTGATGTCTGGGAAAATAACAGGCAACCTCAACACACGGCTGAGCATCAGGCGAGGGCTGGGAAGCACTAAGCGGAAATGCATTTAGTTGTCTGGGTCAAAAACCATTTCCTTTGTTAAATGATTATTATTGTTCCAAGAGGATTTCAGTGGGAATTGAGGGTGCTTAGATAGATGGATTCACAGGTTTGCTGAGCTTCTATAAGGGTCTCTATATCCTCCACCATAATTCTACATCATAACTTCCAACACCAATAACTCTTCTATGACTCCCAACAGATATTCCTGTGCCTTCCAAAGCAATAACTTCTCAATGAACTCCAGACCTGCCAAATCGACTGTTTTCCCCCCGCGGACGCCTGCTTTTTGGCCCTTCTCACCGCCCCCCTGGGAATCTTGACCCATTTACCTCTCCTTCTGGTTCCAAGCCCAGCGCAAGGGGAGATGAGATCAGAAAGCGATCTGCCTCGGACGTCAACAAATAGCTCTGGCACTAAAAGCTTTCAGTCATCTCCCGTTTTCCTGACTGCTCTCAGCAGCCGAGGATCCAGATCTGGACCTGCTTGCACTTCTGAGCAAATCTTCCCTCGTCACACGCTGCCCTTTCTCACAATACTAATTTCTTCTCACTCGTACCTGAAAATTGCTATGAGTGTTGCAGGTCTCCCCTGGGAAAAGTAATTACGTTATTCGCTGGGGCTAAAGAACAAACACTCAAATAAGAAATAAATTGTGATGCATTTCTTGGGTCACCAAGCCTCCCAGTTCACCCGTAAGAGCATCGTGCCAGGCACAGAGACACTGAGCTGCTACCTCTCCGCGCACTTGATCTTAACGACGTGTTAATTAAGCTAAGGTTAGAGCTGCTTGTTACCTTATTATTTTTGGTTCTATCACAGTATTGCTCAGTGGTCTCAATCAGGAACAGACTTTTTTCCCCCCTCTCTCCTTTTAAGTAACAAATCATTTCAAGATCCAGTAAAAATAAGTGCACACAAGCAGGATCTGCTCTTTTCCAGGGGATTTTGCTCTGCGAGGGAAGAAAGGTTTCCACAGTGTGTTTGAATCAAAAATGAACATATGCAAGAAGGGAGGAATGACATGCATCAAAAGTTGCCCTTTTTTTTTGATTGAAAGAGGGTTTTTTTTAAACAAAGAAAAACCCCAAAAGACTAATCTTACAGCACTAGGTGCTGTGAACAGTCAGTTCGTGCTGCACAGTGAATATAGAGCGAGCTACAAAGCTGCCCAGAGGAGGACAGAGGAAGGATAAGCGATTTGGCTCCACTTTTGGGCTCTCCAGTTGCTATTCCGCTCACAAATTGCTCCAACTGCTGGGGCTGAACGTGGCAAGCCTCGTCTCAGGTCATCCCCACCCCACGAGCACACAGAGAGCAAGCAGTGCTTCTGTATAAATAACCAAGACTTAAAAGACAGCACGAGGTTTGGTGAAAAGCATGTTAAAGGAGCGTGCCCTGGTGTAGGTCTACCCATGCCAGGCTGCCTTCAAATGGGTGCAACGAGCTGCCAGCTCTCATCAGACCCATGGTGAGCTGCCATAGGCACTTCATCTGGGGAGCAGGTACTGGAGGGGCAGGAACTCTGCAAAACATCCTAGTCTGGGATCAGATGGAGTCCAGGAGGGAGAGGCAGCTGGGGAATGCCACAGAGGAAGTTTGGGCAGGTCTTCTTCACACCGGAAGGGATGCAGGTGCTCGTCCTCAGCTGCTGCCCTGGGAAACTGGAATAGCATTCCCCATTTCCACTCCCTCCCACTCAGGGAGAAATGAGCCACATAAACCAAGAATCACAGAGCCACTAAGGTTGGAAAAGACCTCTTATCTCACTGAGTTCAACCATTGGGACCTCTCATGTAGGAGGATCCAATCTAACACTGTGGGCACCTCTGACCCAGCAGCTGGCAGCTTCTCCTTACAGGTATCCCCCGATGTTGGTGTAGCAGTCCCACCATGAGGACAGGCTTGTGTCACACCCCCCATCTGCACTCCAGTGCCCTGTGAATGACCTGGCTTTTTCAAAGATGCCATCACACCCACACAAACTGATTACTAGGAAACAATTAAGCTGATGATGGACCTCAGGACCACCGGGGAAAAATGTAAAAGGGAGCCACCTGCTCCCACAAAGCCCAGTTTCTGCAAGGGATTTGCAACCCAACTTCACGTCGTTTGTCAAACAGGAGTCGGGACTCCTCTTTCCTGGTTTTCAACCAAAATCAGCCTATGCCTTTTCTGGCTGCTTCTGAAAACAACCCAAAAATGGAGATTAAGAAATGAAACCTCTAGAAACTGTTAGTGTGCTGAAACTGTCACTTCCCTTTGCATTCAGTGCTGCTCTCTTCAGCAGGAAAGAGCTGGTTCTGTCCCCAGATTTAACCCTTGACTTCAGAAAACTTCCAAAAGGGAAAAATGAGCACCTCTTTCGGGGATAACCCACAGGAAAAAGACATTGGAGAGGCTCAGTGACGTTTTAATGGGTAAGAGAGGAGAAATGGCTCTGGGAACTGGGGCGAGAGAGGACTTCTCTGAGGAGCATGGTGTCTCCTAAAGCAGCAAGCCCCGTCGGTGCTGGTGTTCCAGAGACGCCTTGCAGCACAAAGCAACGCAGGCAGACACACAGCAACTTACTCGGAGGCTCTGGCATCCAGGCTTCGAGCAGGAAGGCGCTGCACAACTGCACTAATTATCTGCTGAACATCTGTCTCTCCCCTGCTATCGCGGGGCCGGAGGAGTCCTCCTGCATAGCTGAGGATTAGCGCTGGAAAAGATTTTGTTGACTGTGTGATTTTGCATAGGAGGGGGAGAGAAGAAAATCCTCAGATTCCGTGGACGGAATGGGTGTTTCAGGGAGAATCTCATGGATGAAGGAGGAGAATTTGTGGATCGAAATCTGAGACCTTGCTGGAGCAAGAAGAAAGGGCTTGCCCTGATGTGGGCTGAGGGATTTAGTCCCTTGCTCCAAAGTGGGGGGAGCAGGAGCTTTGCCCCTGTGGTCCCAACACTCCAAGCAACACCAGGGCATCTGTTACAGTCCTGAGGGTTCTCCTGTCATGGCACCCAGCCTGCTCCACTGGCAGCAGAGGTTAATCACCAAAGACCAATCTGTTGGTGGCTCTCCAGGGGCTGCTTCATTTCCCTGGGACAAAGGGGGATTCCCGAGTTCACCAGTGGCTCCATAATTAAATAATAAAACTAGTAAGGCTGTCAGTTGTGGTGTGGTACCTAGGGGAGGTTGTGCATCCTTCTCGCTGTCTTGGCTGGGATGCAGTTCTCCCAAAATTCCTCTATATCCAGGGAGAGAGGCAGCAGCACAAAGGACCTTGGACAGGCTCCTGGCATAAATCACCGCCTAATAAACTGAGGAGCCTCCTTCCTGTAGAGGCAAGGGAGGGGATCTGGAACTGCAGGAAACGGGACTGGGTGGTGGGAATACATCCCTAATCTTCAGCCTCTAACCCACCAGCTTTGAGGGGAAAAAACCGCCCAACTTTGTGTGACATCTACCGTCCATATTAATGAGGTTTGTAGAAATCTGTGGGCAAAAAGCCTGACAGAAGCCTAAAAACCAAACCTGTGGTGAAGTGAAGCAAATTCCCTGCTGTTTAATTAGTACAAATGTCTTGCGAGCTGGGAACATGGTTTTTTTTTCTTCCTTTCAAGACCATCAGGGGCCAGAAACTTGCACAATAACACAAACAAAACGTCCCTTAAAATCAACTGGTGCTTTTGGCCAAGCAGAAATGGTTGGGATTTCCAAATATGGCCCATGGGAACAACAGCCCAAGCATTCTCGGGAAGCATCTCGGAGCCTAAACTGTCTCCCAAGAATAAAATCCTTCAGTCCAGCGTGACAAAAGAGCCATTGCATGACAGTCGCTATCGCAGAAGCACGCGAATTAAACAATCAATCAAGCGAGCGATGCCTGGGAAAAGAGCAGCGCGCGGGGCACATCCTACCAGCAGCAGAGCGGGGCCGGCCCGTGGCTGCCTCCCATCACACGTGGGCTGTTGTAGCCCTTCTCCACCAACATCACGGCAAGTGGGGGTTTCCCTTTGGTTTTGGCTTTCCAATCCAAGTTTGGGGAGCAGGACCCTTTCTTGGAGAGAATACAGGTATCCAGCATTTGTTTTGGACTCGGATGCTACATAAATCAATGGTTATTCTGCGGGGACGTGACAGAGCAAAAAATCAGACGTAAAATTTGCCAGACGGCAAGAAACGAGCTAGAAATTGTTGCCGTCTCTCCTGGGTCAGGGAGGGAATCCTGTCTCAAAGGCTTGGGCTTGCGTGTGTGCCGCCAGCTTCCCACAATGACATTCCCTGGGGCAAAAGGGGAAAGAAGACTATTTAAAATCACCCATGACTTATTGTCTTCTATCTCTTTTAACTGGTTCAAAGGGCACGGCCACTGCCCATGCACGGATTCAAACACCAGGATGTGATTTTTGGAGCCCAGCTGTGCCACCCTGAGAGAAGGGCTGAGCACCCAGAGGCCCAGATATATTTGCAAACAGATCGGGCAAACGGCTGCATGTTTGTAAGTGTATTTTAAAAATCAGATCCTGTTGGCAGGCAACTCTCAGACAGCAAGCGGGGCCAAATCCCATGAATAAATTGCTTGGAGCGAGTAGTTTGACGCGCCATTATTCATAACTAATGCAGTCCTAGTAAACAGAAAATGGAGGCCAAATCTGCCTGTATAGACACCAATGACCTCATCTATTTTCATCCTATTTACTGAGTAAAATAGGAGCAGAAGAAAGTTACCACCGTCCTCTAAAAGGGGAAATGGAGGTTTTGGAGAAACAATATTCCCAACAGCTCTGGCGTGCAGCGGGAGTCTGGAGAGCAGGGACCCAAGCTGAATTCAGAGTCAGAGCAGAAATTTGGTCCCACCAATGCAAAGACACAAAAAAAGCCAACCGAGTCCTTCTCCCATCTCTGATCAGCTCTTGCTCGGGGTTATGGAGAGCGCAGCTTGCCTGAGACAAGAGGAAAGCCAGAGCCAGCGGAGGGGCACCCCTAGGGCACCCCCGCCAAAGGTGGGAGCTCTCCTTCCTCTTCCCAGCCAGCATTTCAAAGCAGGTTATGTAGAGTTTTTTGGAAGCAGGCAAGCCGCAGTGCAGTTCCCAACCTCTCCATAGTGAAGTTCTAAGCAAAACAAACAAAATAAACAGGGAAGCGAAGAGGGAGCAACAGGCTGCTCCTCCACCCAGCACTGCAATCGCAGGCTGCTCAACGCAACCATCAAACAGTTGGTTACAGCAAGCACAAGACACAACTCTCACGGTGTTTTCATTCAGAAAAAAAACCCATCAGAAGTCACTGCCAGGGCATACTGTACAGAAAAAACCCACCCATCCTGATTGCAGATGGGAAGGGACCTTCACGAAGCGCAGGTCTGCTAACGCTGACGCAGCCGCCAGAGCAGCAGCTGCTCCCAAGAAGCCGTGAGGCTACAAACCGGAGCACAGACGTGCTATTTCTGCCACATTTCCTATGTACTTCAAGAATTACATTTATTTCAATTTGGGCAACACGTAGGAAAATTGTGAACACGGCTGTGATCACTCTTCCCTTGCTTCCTTTCCTAAATAATGCAAATTTTAAAGGATTTTCCTTGCAAGCCGCTTTCACCCAGAAGAGGCCAGCTCAGCACCTCCAGAATTTACCTTAGGGAAAACTGGAGCCATTGACCTGAAGACTGCCACATTCATCTTGAGCACTAAGGGAAATACTTCTGTAAATGACAAAGAAAATTTATTATGCTGCTTACAAGTTACAGCCCATTAAAAAAATTGCCCTGATTTGAATCATTGACTTTTCAAAATAAATACTATTCTTTCGTCAATAAGCTCAAAATACAAACTAACCACAAAACCCCTTGGAAAAAAAAAATAAACATAAAAATTATATCTTTACACATTAATAACATTTATTGATCTAACTACAAGCGTATGTCCACATCCATAATTTCACCATATCGCACATCAATAACACTCCACACTTTTTTCATGTTAAACTATTCCCATGAAACCAAAGTCCTAAGTATTCCCCTAAAAAGGCCCTTGCTATTCAAATGCACAACGGTTACATTTCAAAGTATTAACACTAAGAGCACATTTGGTTATGCAGACTGGCATTAACCATTCATAAAGTGAATGGGGCAGCGACGTGGGCATGTCAGAAAATAGAAACACTTTCATTTGTAACAAAACCGTGGGAGTTTTCTCTGCCTCCTTTTTCTGTCACCTTCTTCGTTTCTCAGACCCTGAATTTATTAAGCAGCCAAAGCAGCTCGGACTGAGCTTGGCACTGCCAGCTCTCTGTGCCTCGTGGTTTTGGACGAGGCTTAGCATGCTATAATCTGTTTATTAATGCTTCGAAGAGGGGCTGAGCAACGAGGAGGAAAAACTGGCAGATGATAATACTATTTAGGCTAATCAAGAATACGATGGATAGGGGAGACCATCAAAGTGAGCGGCAGTGCCAGGCATTGAGGAAGCATGGTGTGATGACAAATGCAGTGCACCGCATGCTGAAAGGGAGATTCTGAACTAATCACATACATTGCTGCAGCCTAAATTAGCTGAAAACAGGCAGCAAAGTGATGTCAGCCTTTGCTCTGTGGCCGCAGCTAAAATGGCAAACAGAATGTTAGGTGATATATAAAGACCCCGGGATTTTATGTGACGCTGTAAATCAACGATACGCCCTGACCTGGAACATTCTGATTAATCCTGGATACCCTGCATACAAAAAAAAAGTCAGGGGTAAAGAGGTATCTGTTCAGAGACAGGCAATAAAAGCAATGAGATACAGAGAAAGAGCGGAGCCTGAGACTTTAATCTACAAAAGAGCTGGATAAACAGGGAGAGAAAGGAGGTGTAGAGAGCAACGAAAGGGAACCGACAAATGCTCCCTGAATATGGGAAGGGCGGGAGGGTCCACACACTAAAAAGGAGACTTCAAGCTGCTTTATTGACACAAGTAGCACCTGGTGCACATCCAGGTCCTGGTCTGTGCCACCTTCGAGCATCCCGTAGACCCACAACCAGGGAGAGTTGAGAATAAAAAATAAGTGCTTTGATTTCTAAGAAGACTCATAGGTGTGTGGTGGCACTGGGAGTGGGTGAAGGAAGAGTCATGCTCGGAAAAAGAACACCAAGGCCTAGAGAAACGCCACCACCACAATCAGCACGAGGTCTTATGGATGAGACCCGTATCCAGACAGGAAAATGGGACCTGGCTGGACAGAGCCAAGGGTCAACCCATGCCCTGCATCCCGCAGGCTCTCCTGGGCACCTCTTTGGCATCTTTAGGTATTTAATGAGTTGGGTCCTCTCTCTTCTCATGTCTCCTTCAACCCGTGATGAGGAGCACCACTTGCAGCACATCACTACGCATGCCACGTCCTTACAGCTCTCCAGGGCAGCTGCTGCCCACGGTGGGGAAACTGAGGCAGAATCCCCGGCTTTCCCAACACCATTGGGATGCTCAAGGCTGCGCTCCTCACATTCACCAGCTGCACCCTAAAAACCACAGTTGCCCAGGGGCAGATGGGCAGACACAAATCCTCGTGTGTCTCTCCATCTCTCCCCTCCCTGTTTTCGGAGGTCTGGTGATTTCCCAGCTGATGAACACATTACCACCTCATTCGGCAACGCCTCGGAGGCGCTCACGTTTCAGGCCCCGGTGAGAAAAAGATGAAGTATGAAAATCCCTTTCCTTTCCAATCCAGTCCTCCCAGCACCGGCCAAGGAGCAAACACAAAACGCCTCGGAAAACACACAAAAAACACCGGATGTGAGAGGCTGTGCCGAAGTCGCACCATATGCAGGTGTCAGGGAAAAAGGTCTCCTGTCTCCCACGCCAGGCTGCTATCTCCATCCCACAACGCCTTCCCGTGAGGGGTTAATAGCCAAGGATGATCCTTTCCCTCCACTGGCTTGTCAGTGAACTGGACTAGGTGGAGAAAGGGGAGGATTCGCCCAGCCATGCCCATCGGCACCAATAAAGTATCTGGAGATGATACCTACTCTGGAAGCCTTCAAATACATCCACGCTGACACAGAGAGCTGTACATGTGAGCCCCCACCCAAATATCACCTCCCCATTCAGCTACAAGTGGGGAAAGCAGATTCTCCTCTCCCTACCCTCGGAGGTGCAGCAAAGAAAGGGACAAAGGTCAGGGCAGGAGTTAAACACTAACCCCCAAGGCATCTCCTGGCGACATCCCTGTCAGCAAACAACTGTATTTTTATTTTTTTTGTCCAGATGGGCTGCAGCATGTTAAAACCCATGAGACACAGCAGGAGCTTGTCCCACTTCTGCAGCCAGTGGCTCCAGAGCCCCTACTTTGGGGTATTATTTAGGAAAAGTGAGACAAGCATCCACGTGGGTGAGGGAGAGAATGCTGGTCATATTCCACTATAAGGGAGCATGTGGGACAACCTTCATCTTCATCTAAGATCCTTGGGAAAAGGCATCAACTCAGCATCTCAGGCCAAGAGAGACTGATGCTTCTCAGGAAAGGTCACAGTCTCTTCCCTGAAAGGCTTTTTGGAAAGGGAAGGGGATTATAGCAGTTGAGGCACTGTTCCTCCCTTCGACGCTCTCACAAGCTCAAGCAGAGCAAAAAACCCCACAGCTCTGCTCCATAGTGGGTTTTCACCCCATAAATAGAAACGGGCTGATCACACCAAATTCGTGCAGGATTTCGTGGAAAGTGCAAAAGAAAATGGGACAGAGGTTTGTTTAGTGGTGACAGCCCAGTCCTGCCTCTTTGACATTTGCTCCAAACCAGTGAACTGCACAGCATTGGAACTTTTGTTTAGACAGATAGGCCTGTGTATTTAGAAATCCTTGAAACTCATCCATCTGCAAAGACAGCAACTCTCCATAATGCAAAAGCTCTAGCCGGGATGCTGAGCTCAGCAGATCTCCCTACAAATGATTCCTATTAAAGTAAAAAATTACAATGTGAGCGTCTATTTGACAACCCAAGCCTGACCAAAAAAAAAAAAGGAATTAAAAAAACGTGGCATGGTTGTGCCAGTCATCTTTACAGACCGCTGAGGAGCTCAGGGAACACCCGCTCTCCATCGCCTGCCTGGTGCCCAAGCTCCTTCAGAGGAATGCACCCTCCACTGCACCCAGGACCATCCTGGTGCAGTCATCCTGATCAGGATCTGCTCAGCTCTTCAACGCCTCTAGAGATGGAAAACTCAACTTAACTGCCTGGCAGTCGGTCTGGATATCTATCCATCTTTTCCGTGAGGATAATTTCTCCTGGCACCCAGCCTGAACCTCCCACACTGTGTTTTACCCCCATAGTTTATTGCCCCAGGGACACAAGGGCTGGTTTCTCCAGGAGATTTTTGCATCTCTGAAAGCTTACGGCTTTTTTGGGATTTCTCTTCTCCACGATGAACGCTTCCAAACCATGGCCTTGGGGATGTGGGACATGCATAGGTCCCTGACTGCTTTGTACAGCATCAGCAAAACACTGAGAAACTCATCACAGGTGATGCGTGCAGCCACACACCAGCAGTGGTCCTGATCTCACCAGCAAGGACAATGAGGCACAGCTACCAGGACCAAAGGAAAAACACAAAACCATCCTAACTAAGAGCCTAAAGACCACCTGAGGCCAGAGAGAACTGAAGAGGAGCCCTCCCTGCGGTTTCCCCAGGTGGGCCAAGGAGGGTGGGACATGCTGAGGAGACCCCATAGGCACCACGTCCCTTCTCCCTCTCTGCACACCATGGCAGCAGCAGAGTGCTCAGCTCATAGCTCCCTGCCCCCCACAAAGCCTAAACCAGCAGATTATCACGTTAACGCTTCAAATGTTTAATTTCCTGCTCCAATTACATTGGTTTTGCAGCGGGAGAGGCAGGAGGGGGGAACAAGTGAAAACAAGCTGGGTGTTTTCAACTAAACCCAGAGCAACCCCGAGACCACCAGGCTTTCCCTTCATCTCCACGGATGGGGGGTCAGTGCTCAGGCTGGCGAGGTGGCTGGACGTAGGCGTGGGAGCCACCTGAGCACCGACCTCTCAGGCCAGCAGTGCAGTCCCTCTCCATCCCGCAGCCAAAATGAAAAGATCCTTTTGTTCGGCCATCTCCACAACACCGCAGAAACATTTGCTGCGCCACAAGAAAAACAAGGCAGCTGGTGTTGGCTGAGCAAAACGGTGCCCAGCTGCAGAGAGGGGCTGAGGGAGCATCAAGGAGAGAAAGGGAATAGAGCAGGAGGAGGGCAAAAAAACAGTGGGAATAGGGAGGGGAGTGTACCCGAGCGCAGGGTGGCTACGGAGTGAAATGCAGAGGGATGAAAAGCACAGAGGAAAACTGAGGGAGAGGGAAGGTGAGAGCATGCAAAAGGGAGACAGATAGTGGGGAGAAAGGGGGGAAAGAGTGCAGAGAAAGCGAGGGTGTGGAGAAGGAAAGAGGGAGAGCGAGGTGGAGGAAAGCACTGAGGAAACGGCAGGCTGTGGTGGCATGCAGGCTCCCGCGGAGCTGCCTCCGCCTGGACACTCCCCTTGTCACATCCACCGGGCTGCTCAGTACTCCCCAGAGGAAAAGAGATCTGGAGGAAAAAAGATATCTCAGTCCAGGTGTCTTAGAGGACAGCAAGTCGAGCTTGAGTGGCTTTCAAGAAATATTAAAAAACAAACTCATCCATGAACACTCGCTCAGCCTGAAAGTCCCAGTGGCTGCTTACAGGAAAGAGTGGGGCTCTGGGACTCAAAATCCCATGGAAAACACCCAATTACCCCCGGTGGGAAGGCAGAGCCCATCACCCTCAGCTGGGCTGGGTCAGGGGATCTTGGTTGCCTGCAGAGCCGAGGATGCTTTCCGCTCGGAGCCCTTCCAAGGGGTCATCCATGGCTGCTGTTATTTATAGCTGGCTGAGTGTGCACACCCTGCACTGAGCTCACCCGAGCGCACAGGGAAGGAGGTGAGAAAAAAGGACTGACCTTGGGGTCAAGGCCAGGAATAGCTGCCAGTGGCCAGAAATAGCTAGTGCCATATTCGGCCCTGGTTCTTCGAGAGCTGCTGGATCGGAACACGGTGTTTCCAAGATTTCAGCTCCGGTCGGGATAGGATTGATTTCTCCTTCGGACTCATGTTCCCCCAGCAAGACCCCTCCATAGCTGCTCTCCAGCTCCAAAAATCTGCCGGGTGGATGGAGCAGGTGGGAAGGGGCAGGAAAGCAATCCAGCGGNCAGGTCGCAAGGAGGGACGGGTTTCAGCACCTGCTGCGGCAAAGCCCGACGCTGACCTGGGAAGGGGCGACGCAGGGGAGCGGATTCCAGAGGATTTTGGCAGCGTGCAGCGATCAGCACGCAGCTCGATGACTCCTTTGGGTGCCTGCGAGAATCTCAGCACATGAGATCAACGTGGACGGTGTGCAGGCACGAAGACCGTCACGTGCGCGCCTCCGTCCCCCCCCGGAGCCTGCGAGCGCAGAAACCACCTCCGCACCCCAGGCGTGCGGGACGCGGGCACCCTCCCCATCCCTCTGATGGGATGCACGTGCATGGATGAACACACGTGTCCTTTCGAACATGCAAACACAAAGCCTGGTGCAGACCGACACATCCAGCCCACGTGCAAAGGACTTTCCTGGCTGCCCTGGCGGGACCTGCCTGCAAATGCCCTGGATCCCAGCACACCCACGTTGCTCCGTGCTTGGCTGTGCTGGAGCATCCTGCCCTTTCAGGTCAGGGAACAAGGGCTGAACTCTTCTTGCTAGGATCACTGCTGGTTATGGAGACGGTGAGAGACCACGGGAGTGGGAAGGTCAAATCCTGCTCCCTCCAGCACCAGGGCCCAAAGCTCAGGCACTGCTAAAGGCAGAACTCAGTTATTAGCACTCCAACACCACATCCAGGGGCTAACACTCTGATGGGTAAGTGGAAGATGAAGACAGACAGGGGAGCATGGAGGGGCTTGTCCCAAATGCTGAAAGCCCTGGGTGAGCAGTGCTAGCTTGCTGGCTACCTGGCCTGCAAAGAAAACCGCCTCAAGTTCTCTGCAGAGACAAGATCCTCACTCCCTACTGACCAAAGAGGAGGTTTGAGAAACTCTTCTCCCAACTACTCTGTGTACTGCCCTCCCTGGAGAGCTTCCCAGCCATCTCCACGGGGTTGAGGGAGGGATGCTGGTGTGACTGCATACGACTCCTCCCTTGCCCCTGCCTGCTCCAGGACAAACACGATGTGTCCCTGTGGCAAGGTCTCCCTGGGTGGCCACTGCCTGCTGACACAAGGCCCTCACCCTGGTCAGCACTGAAGGGCTGAGAAGCAGGAAGAACTCCTGGCTTCTTTTCTGCATGGTTTTGAGCCACGTTTTGGATATGGAGGGAAAACCAGGGCCCATCTGGTCCTGCTCCTCAGCTGGACTGCCACAGCACGGCACTAAGCCAGTTCTGTGTGCTCCTTCTTCCCAAGAGCTCTGGAGCATACTTCAAGCACCATCAACCAGATCACTGCACAACAGATATCCCCAGCGTCAGACAGGGAGAATATAAAACCCCTTGCTTCATTAAGAGCCTCTTCTTCTTAATTTTCTGATCCGGATGCTGTTCCTCCCAGCCCCTTGCTGCTTTTGGGTACCAGCTGTGAGAAGCGTGAGGAGCCGGGCAGGGCAAAGCCGACCAGGTAGGGAGGCAGCCCGGGGAAGGCTCCCAGCCCAGGGGGACGTGTAGCATCAGACAGCTCTCACCAGGTGGCAGTAGGTCGTGCTCGCACGGCTGGGGAGTGAAAGAAGCGCCGGAGAAAGGAGAGGGAAGAATCAGAAAAATAAAACATGCTCTAAACAAAACGTTGGGTAGAAAACACACAGCACTTGTCGAGACTTTCCTGCCTGCTGTGAGAAGACACACAAATGCAGGCTTTTTTGAGGGGTGGCTTGCACGGGGCTGGAAGACACTGTTCCTGCAGGTGTTACCCATCACCTCCAGCTGTCCCATACTCCTGTGGCATCGTCACGCACAGGTGTGCAGCGTCCCACTGGATCCACATCCTACAAAGTGGCTGAAAGACACACGGAGCCAGGAGCTGCCAGGAGCACAGAGGTGGTCTGTAGCGTGCACCAGCTGGGGGAATTCATCTGTCCAACCACGCCACACCAAAGCCCTGTGATCTAGTGGGCGGCATTCCTGCTCATGGCAGGGAGTTTGAAACTGGATGATCTTTAAGGTCCCTCCAAGCCCAAATCATTCTGTGATTCTGTGAGAGCCCTCTCCTCAAACCCATCCAGGAGCAGCAGTATCCCCTTGAAGCTCCTCCTGTTTGCAACGTGCTTCTAAGCCCAGGCCATGTCAGCCCAAAGCCTCGGAGAGAAAAGGCTTAGCTCCAGGAGAGCCGTGCCCTAGTGGGACCGGGACAGGAGCAGGGAGGTTTGTGCACGCACATCTGGAGCAGAGCCAGACCCGGGGAGCCCGCAGAGACCTCCCTGCTGCTCCAGCATGCAAAACTCAGCATCTGGTCCCAGGGTGGGTTGTTGGGTTTTTTTTTTTTGGTTTAACAAACTACTCTCCAGCCTTGTAAGGCGAATCCCCACCGTGCCCAAATAAGCTGAGTATTTTTGGCTGCTCTCCCTGCAGCCTTGGGCTGGCCTTTGGGAAATGCATACCCTCCGGCCCTTCATGCCCTGGTAATTGAAGAGGCTGCCTCTTCTCTGCGCCAGAAAAGGGATTACAGGACACGCTTAAGGGCTTGAATTCATAACCTTCAGCGTCCCCCGGAGCCGGGGACCCTCCTGCCTGAACCGCGGCAGCGGCACCACTAGCCGGCAGCACTGCCAGCACGTCCATCCCAGGCATCCTAAGGGCACGGCCAGTATTTGGGTTTCAAGCTGGGACGGAGCATGCCGACCTTCTGGGCTGCTCGCAATTAACAGCTTCTGAGGCTGCACGGAGACAAATTACTATAATTTAACAAATAGACGTTATCTTAAAACGAGTGCCTTACCCAACACCTATTGATTCCTGCTCCCCTTCCGAAGAACTCACCGCAATTAAGTTGTCACATCTCTAATGCCCACGTAAAAATGAGTCAGCTCCAGTGTCTCCCAGAAAACCTCGTCTGTGCAGGATTACAAAACCCAGCTGCCGAGTTTCCTTTTTACTCCTGAATTAGCCAGAGATGAAATTTATCTCGGCGGTAGACAGCAGAGCTTTTATCTGCATCCCTCTGGCTGCCATGCGGCTCACAGACAGCTCATGTTTTACCTTTCCTCTTTCAAACTGCCAGTGGCTTTGTCCTCCATAGGCAGGGCATTGGGGAAAGCAGAAACTCCAGTTCTGTGGGCTTGCACCCCCTGCACAGCTGATCCCTGGCTGCTGGAACAGCAGGGCATGCTGCAGAGATGGGGGCAGTTGGCAGGACCCCATCACGCCCCGGGGCTGGCACAGGGATGTTGTGGGTTCTGCTGTCCCGTGGCCAGTCCCTGCCTTGCTGGGAGTCCTGCTGGCCTGGGACACAGGCAGAGCAGCCCCAAGTGCATTGCATTGGCATGCTGTGCCTCAGTTTCCCCACTGCCACGAACAGACTGGGAGCTGGCGACACCTTTACCAAGCAGAGGAGCAGCAGCGTGAGTCCCAAGAACATTGGTCCCGGTTTGAAATTCAGGGGGGGGATTTCCTTGCTGAGAGCAGGTGAGGTGAGTGTGAGAACTGCCTCTTCCTCCCCCAAATGGCCAGTTAAACTGCTGTTTTAATACTCAGGCTGGGATCGCCACCACGACACAACCATGTTTCTCTTGCTCCACAGTGGAACAGCTCAGGGGTTTGCATGCCCAGCCAAGGCTGCTCCCCTGGACCCTCCCAGGGACCCCATGGAGCAGCCAAGATGCTTCAGAGGGATGGACGCAAGGCGAAAAAGCCCCGGCAATTCAGCAGCATCTCGGAGTAGGATTGATTCAGCTCCAGGACAGCCAACGGTGCCTTCAGATCCTGAGGGTTTGCATTTCCAGAACCAC
>VZTA01024640.1:228063-253338 GCA_013398855.1 Mohoua ochrocephala
TAAAACTCCATCCGTCATCGCAGGGAGCTTTTTCCTGAGCAGATAAGCTGCTCCCATCGTGGCTCAGGGTTTGCTCTCTGCAGCACCACAGGGCACCTCAGGTATGGAGCAGCCCCTGCTTTTTCCAGCCTCTGAGGTTCATCAGCAACTCCCAAAGTCAAGCGCCACCTTTTAAGAAATGCCAGCGCGAGATCAGAGAGCAAAACGGAAAGGCAGCTTCCAGAGATGCTCCTAAAATAGCTGCTCTCTGAAACGCTACGGGCACACCTGGCACAATTAGCAAGGATGTATCTACATATGTATAGACCAATAACTGGATCATTGAACACCCTGTCATCATTTCAAGCCTCACAAGGCAATAAAACCTCTCTCCCAGCACCCTAAGGAAAGGCAGAGAGTGCTGCCCGCATCCTTTCAGCACAGGAGAGTGCATGGTCATAAACTGGGAAATATTTCCAGGCATTGCAACGTAAACAGCCCCACACAGAACTGCGAATGAAGACCCCGGCATGGGGCAAAGCCTCAGCACAGACAGAGGGCTGCTCCTACAGAGCAGTTTGGATGCAATAATGCTATTTCCGAGGTTAAAAGAGACACGGAGGAGTGTGGATGATCCAGCCCTCTGCTAAAGAGCAAACCCAAGCATCTCATCCCTAGCAGTATGTTTAATTTACTAATGCAAAATGCCAGCAGAGAGACTTTATAATACAGTCCCATGCTGACCGTGCTTTGAGATGAGAGATGCCACCATCTCTTTGTGCTTAGCGCAGCAGATGAGCAGAGCACGTTGGCACAAGAGGTTTCCTAATGGCATGCCACCTCACTACACAACCTGTCAAGCCAACGCAGGCTTAAGCAGTGGATCTTAGTTGGCAATAGTGGGGGAAGTGAATACTCAGCTGTGATAAATATTTAACGTGCTTTTAGTCCTGAAGAAGTGTAGCACTGAGGCCATCATCCTGTAAGTGAAAACCAAGGCTGATTAATGGGGGAAGGTACTCCCATTTATGGGAGGTTAGGATCAATCCCAATTCTCAGCTATTTGTTGAATCTTTAATGCTCTTTTTCGATAGCAGAGTTCCTTGGTGAAGGGCAGCATCCTAATAAGGCTGCTTTAACAGCAGGGATGTTAAGGGGGTATAAATAAAAGACCCCTGTAAAAATAAACAATGAGGTAAAAAAAGAAGGTTTCGTGTGGTCACTGCTGTTGGCTGGCTCGGAAAAAGCAGTTTTCAGGTCCCCACTCCTCTTTGGAGGCTGGATTTACTTCTTTTGGAGTTTTCTCTGTCATCTCAGAACTGAGCCCAAGGTTAACCCTCAGGCCAAAGACGAGCTGTTGCTCTGAGAGGGAGGGAACCGTCAGTGGCAGCCCAGCAGTCCGTGTCTGACCTTTGCACATCCTTCATTCCATGCTGGAAAGGTCTCCACCTTCTTCCACACCTCAGCCCTCTTCTCAGACCCACAGTTTCATCATCTCATGCTCTAATTCTTCCCTCGTCTGAGCAAGGTGCCCCCAAACCACCTTCCATCTCACCAACCAAGATTAATCCCCTGCCTCTGTTGTTATATCAGCATCAACCACTCCCCTCCTATGCTCTCAAACGCTTCTTTCTCCAGAGTGAGTACCCAGGGTGAGCAGGCAGCTTGCCATTTAAAGATGGCATTTGCCATCTGCCATCAAGGAGAGCGTCCCCCTTTGTCCCTTCTGGGTTTTCCATCCCATCATCTTCCTGTACCCCCTTACTCCCATGCTTGCTTCCCCCAATAAATCTGATTTTCTCACCATCCAGTAGGACCAGCCTCGCCTCCTGCAAGCAAAGCTTTCCCTGCACTTCTCTGCTCGCTAGCCATCCCTCCCTTGCTGGCAAGCAGCACGGAAGCAAGACCACAGACATCAGCCTTGTAATGAAGATGAAGAGCCACGCAGCCTTGCCGGCTCTCTCCATCTGCCCTCACCTTTCCGGTTGCATTACGCCTTATGTTGTTTCTTGTCTGAAACTAAACATCAGCTCCTTCCTGGCTGTGCTGTTACTCTCGCCCCAGCCTTGTGCCGGGGATATTACAGCATGAAAGGGAGGGGATGAAAAGTGAGCCAGGGCAGGGGACAGCAAGAGGCAGTGGGGGAGAGAGTGTATTCTCAGCAGAAGTGACCAAAGATGCCAGAGCCAAGCACAGGTTCCCAAGCATGACAGGTGCTGGTACATCCCTGATGAGCCACTCTGGCTCCATCAAAGCATCAGCTGGAACAGATGTGGTTGTCTGAGCTGAGAAAGGGTGCTGGCTTCTCCCCAGAGTGACATCTGGGATGAGAAGACAATGTCACCCACAGGCAGAAGCTAAGAACCTCTTTGGCCCCTAGAGCCCTCCCTCCTTCTCCACACTGCAAGGGGACCAACCTTTAAAATCCCTTCTCTCCCTCCAGCCCTGCATCTGCTGTGGTGGAACAAAAATGTGGTCCCTTCAAAAATGAGACTGGCCCAGAAGCAGGCAGCATGGCCAGACAATTTTCCTCCAGGGCTGCGAGGGCTAGAAGAGTGGGGGAGAGGGCTGCCCCCTCTCACAGCTGTACACACACACGCTACACACACAGGGGGTGTGCACACACCAGGGATGTGCACATCCCCTTCTACTTCCACCACGGACCGCTCCTCACCAACCATCCTCCAGGGCCGTTCAGCATCTCTCCCCCCAGTTGCCATCTCCACTGTAATTGTCTTCCCTTATCCACCATGGTAAACAGGGATAATGAATAAAGATACGAGGTTAAGCCTCTGCTGCAGATTAACCTGCCATTGTCCTCAGGGACAACAGGTGCCAGACGTCTGTCCGTGCCCTGTGACAGTCCTCAAACACACTTCTCTGTGTTGCCGTAAGACTTTCAGGGAGATACTGTGAGACATCCTCCTCTGCCCAACTTCAGCAAGCTGTCCTAGGCCTTCCCTGTGCTCCTAGCAAAAAACCCAAGGAAGCGGAAGTGTTGCACTGTGCGTCCCCGCAAGGTGACGGAGACAGAAGTTGGGATGCAGCCTGCTGGCATTCCAGGAAAAATCAGCACCAGAGAACCGGCCAGGCCCTCAGGTGGACCCCATGCCCCCATGGGACTCTGCACACCCACCCACTGCCAAGCAGCACAGCCAGATTCACCGCGTGGCAATGCCAAGAGGAGGAAGGATGCTCTCATCACAGGGAAGGCACAACCAAGCCCTAGGCTGCAGCCAAACTGCCCAGGTGCTCTGGCTTCTTGCCCTAAACCAGGATACCCTTTGGCTGAGCCACATGCTTGGGAAGACGATGCCTGTGCAAATGTCAGAGACAGGGCTGCTTTTGTTTACAGGCTGCTGGCAATGGCGCTGCACACCCCACATCCTCCCCCGGCCAGGAGCGAGCTCCAAGAAAGGAAATTACACAAGCCAGAAGGTTTGATGGAATGAACCCATTGGGCGGCTTGAAGATAGCTATTAATGGAGAGCTTTCTCTAATTGCTTTTGTATAATCTGGGGCTGCTAGGCGGAACTGGGTAATAAATGAAATCCAATTACATTTTCTCTCAGTATTTATTTTATTAAGTAGAATTCATCAGCTGATGAAGGGCCCCTCGAGGTAATGGCTCATGACCTAGTGGAAGGCACTTTTTTTATTATTATTATTTTCCCCACTTGGGGAAGCAGATAATTCCGTTTCCCAGTAAATGCAGGCTGCCCCACCTGCACCGTGGGAAGCACAGCAGGTCCCAGGGCAGCACAGATCCCGCAGGGACCCACGCTGTCCTCCCGAGCGGGATCCCTGCTCTGACTGCTGGAGTCCTAATGAGCACAACGGGTGATTAAACCCCAGCTTCAGCGTGCCAGCCAGAGTGGAGATGGATTTACAGCGCACAGCACACGCGGTGTGCTCCAGAGGGCTGCAGCAGGGACCAGTCCCACTGGGAATGCAGCAAGAAACAATGTCACTCCACGTCTGTTCCCCAGCGGGCTGGACTCTGGTGCCGGCGCTGTTTCCCTAGGGTGGGTCTCCCATGCAGGGCTCAGAGCGTGGGCTCAGTTTGGGCTCAGGACTACGACTGAGCAGGCTGAGAACACTGTGAACACCAGCAGCTCAGATCCATCACATCCAGCCCCACACTCCAGCACATCCACGAAGCCTTGTATCGCTCTGCAACACAGCACCTCAGCCACCACCTACTGGTGGTTTAAACCCAGTTGCTGTGGTACAGACACAGCTGCTGCCATGAGGGCTGCCCATCAAGGTCACCACAAGCACTGGTCCCACATGGAGATGCCTAGCCAAGCCTTGTGCCACTGTTAGCATGCTGGCATCAGCAGGTAAAGCATGTCAGGGGTTTCTGGTGCTGGCAGCAGTGCAGGGCACACCAGCTACCAAGCAGGGTTTGCTGGAAGCCGTAGCACTGCAGGAGAACAGATCACAGGCCCTGGCACAATGCCTTTTATGAGAGGCAGCAAAACCCGGTGTGGGTCAGGAGAGGCTGCTCCAAGTGTATCCTTACAAGCTCTAGCCAGCATCCATCCCTGTGGAACAAGGATGGCCACCACAGCAACCCTTCCTCCTCCTCCCTCCACACCAAAAAGCATCAGTGGGGCCGGGGTCTGCCAGTTAATTATGGGGTCTGCCAGTTAATCATGGGGTCTGGTGCAGCGCTGTTGCCCTCTTGCTGGAGCCCACAGCAAGGATTCCTCCAGCACGAGCAGGCAGGATGCCTCGGGGATCTTCAGGGATCAATCAGCTGCTGGGCTTTTCACCATCCCTCCTCCCATCCAGATATTGACTGACGTTCACCCCTGGCTCCCAAACCCAGCGCCGACAGCCGCAGCTCGCCCGGCTTTCACTGCCATCTTGTCATACAAACAATTTATCCCCCGCCAGTGAGTGCTGTTACAGACGACAGACTCCAGTGTCCATTAATTAACAGGAAATACTGAGAGAGGCATATACACATGCACAAATCTGTCTGAGAGGTTTCCTACAGCATCCACCGTGGATGCACCCACGTGCTGCCACAGTAAGCACAGCCTCTGGGAGCCACAGCAGATGTAGCCAGCAGCAGCCAGGCTCAAAACAAAGAAAAAGCAACATTATGAGGATGAAAACCAGCTAGGGAGGTGATAGAGTAGCATGGTTTTATTCCTGAATAGTAAGAAACTACTCAGCTTAAGGGATCAAAAAAAAGGGTGGTGATTTGAGAACGGGGAGCAAGCAAGCCATGTCCCAGCTGCTGAGAGTTTGGGGTGAAGGTGACATCACCGACACCTCCAAAGGGCTTGCACGGCCTTTTGCAGCGGGAACAGCTAATGCTTTGCCTACCCTTGCACTGGGGATGAGGTGTTCTTGGCTGCTGTAACCCGCTTCCAAGCCTTCCAAGGCTCCATCAAGGCAGGATAAGTCCAGCTCTCCACCAGGGCAGCAAACCCAGCAGCCTTACACATCCCAGACCACAGCTCAGCAGCCCTGAACGAATGCCCGTCAGAGCCTGAGCCCTCATGCTGCTGGGCCAACTAAAAATAAATGAGGTGCGGGTTCACAGAGAGTCAGTGCCGGGTTTCAGAAGTGCCGTGTGTCGCTGGTTTTGCTGCAGAAGCCAGGCACGGAGGATAAGGAAAAAGGTTTTCAGAGGGCAAGGAAAAAGTGTTTCAGAGGAATCTTCTGAAACTCGTCTGGCTTTTTGATTTGGGAAGAAAACCTAAAACCAGTTGGAAAGGAGATCTAAACATCATGTCAGAATCCAGCTCTTCATCTTTTTCACAAGTGGGCTTTCACTTTCTTCTGTGAGGCTATTTGCCAAGCACAACACAGAAACACAAGCTATTTGTGTTGATCCAAAACTATTTTTACCAAATAAGCCATTCATCTGAAATCTTTCTCCCCAGCTCTGCTGCAGGAGAAGCTATCTGCTCATGGCAGACCACGATTTATGCTTAAACGAGCATTTGTGACTAACAGGCTAGATTCATAGTGAAATGCATCATCAATAAATCAGTCAATCACTTCTGCCCTCAGCTCAGGGCTGAAGTCTGGAGTAACTACTCAGCACTTTGTCAACCTTTACTCCGGCAAAGTCTGGGTAAGAGACCTCGGGATTTAGCCTATTGATTGCTTACTATTGTTTGTGATGCCCTGCATGCTTGAGACATGCTCCCTTCAAGCAAGATTAAATACCTGGCTTATGGCATTGGGATTCGAGGGAAGTTATCTTTTACGAGCACGGGAACAGACAAGTCAAATTGCCCTGTGCACTGGTCCATTGTGGTGCAGAGGTGCCCCTGAACCCCCTCTGTGCTGCCAGCGAGGGGGGCACATGGCAGTGCTGACTCTCCCTGGGGCTGGCCTGGTGAGCCCCACGGCTGTAGCACATTTCTGCAAGTTAAATGCAATTTTAGCTGCGGCTCTGGAGCCTCTGAGGCTCTCAGCTCCTCCGGCAGTGTTTCCTTGCAAGAATACAGTGACAGCTCCCCAGCAGCTTTGAGTAGCATCCCCAGCTCAAAGGCACTCCTAATACCTCTGCCAAACTCCAACCTCTCGGTTTTTACGTTTGTTTGAAGTTCAGCTGGTCTAACTTCGGTGAGGGGACGCAGACGGTGTTGCTCAACCAAAGCCAAAGAATGTCTCGGACACTCCTCTGCCCAAGGGCTGGCGTTTGTCCCCCACACACCATCGAGGTCGTTGAATGTATTAATACAGATGGACGTAAGTGACCGTCCTGCCCCACCAAAGGGCAAGCCTGTGATATTTGCACCCTCCACAACCATGAAGTAAGAAAATACAGCAGCCATTTGCACGGCAGAACAGCTCCTAACAACCCTCTGAACACCACCACCTACCAGGAACCCCTACCATGGGCTGGACTTTGTTAGGGATCAAGGGTGCTTGGAAGCAAGATAAAGTCTTGCTTTCCAAGGATGCTTCTCCCTGCTGACGCCACCCTGAATGCAGGACAAAAAAACCCAAAAACTAAAAACCCGCCATTTCTGCAGAGAAAATAATTTTTAAAAAGCAGCCTGCAGAAGGACCTGGCAATTTAGGGAGAGGGGGGAGAAAAAGGAAGTTAAAACCCCAGGATTTACAGAATTCTAACCCAGACCACCAGCTGTTCTCCCAACCCCGTGTCATGCCCATGTACCATGGCATACCGATTCCCAGGTTTCACCCACATATCCCACTGTAAGGCACACTGATTTCTGATGCTTGTCCCGCCTTCTTTTATTTCTGCCAGACCTCCCCCTCTCCTCTGGGTACTTTTCCCGCTGCCGTTTGTTCCTGTCCTTTACAGCTCTGCCTGCTGTCACTCGCATAACCTTGCCTGTTTGGTAATTTGTGGCAATAAAGTGTCACTGTGGGGAAAAAATACAGCGTCGCAGCAGCATATAAATCTCTGATCCATAAATTGTGCTGCTCCCCACCTGCATGCCCCTCCTTTTAGATGTAAAGTGCAACGATTTGGGGCAAGAGGAAGAAAAAAGAGCCAGTAATATGTGATCTTACTGAAGGGCAGCGCTGAGGTGTCCTCATTGGGGGCTATAATGAGTGCTGAGGGACTGGTGTGTGCTGTAAATTGCCCTGGAGACATAGGCCACAGTGGAGGCTTCCTGGAGCTACCCAGGGCTTGAAAAGGGCAATCTTAAAGGGGGAAATAATACATTAAACATTGCTAAGGAGTGCTGTCTACCTCCTCTTTGAACAGCCTCACTGGTGCTGAGCACACAACCCTGGGAGTGCCATGGCCATGGGAGGGACCCAGGTGTGTGCAGCTGAGCCCCTCGCTCTTCTTCCCACCCAGACGTGGGATCCTACCCATCTCCATCACAGCTGAACAGCTCCTCCAGTAGATCCCCACCTGCAAGCACTCTCCCTGGGCATTAAGGGGGACTACAAGGAGGTAGGTCTGCAATTTTCCATTCCGTCTCGTGCAGCAGGCGTCCACTTTACACATCTATGTCCTCCACCAGGCTGAAAATAGTCCCCCATGGCTCAGAGCCAGGATTCAGTGGGGCAGCCTCCCACCCTAGGCAAATGCACCTCACGTTTGTGGCCCCATGGTTTCCAGCTTCACTGTGCAGAGCACCAGGCATCCACCGCCAAGGGCCTCCAGGAGCCACGAGACCCTTCAGGAGCATCCCTGACACCCTCTGAAATGGCTTTAGAGGAGTTCAGCCCTTCTTGCTGATGGTTATTTCTTTAGATTGGAATACATAGCTTGCCTCCATCAGACCCTTCATCTACTGAATCATCATCTTGGTCTCACTGTAGATCAGCACCCTGGGCCAGCTGCAAAATGTCACCTCCAGCACTACTGCGGCCACTCTCCCAACCACAGCTCCTGTGCCAGACCCAGCAGAGTGTCCCACTCCTTCTCCCCTGGTTCTTGGCACATTGGGCTCTCATCCACCAGCCAACACACGGAACAGCAGGAAGATCTGCATTAAAGCCTTCTCCTGATGCTGACATCTTTCTTGACATCTATGGCTCACCTGAGCAGCTAAGCAACACTCCTGCGAATATAAACAAGCAGGAGGGAAAGTGCATTCACTAGACAGATAGCTTGGGGAAGTGTCATCACCCACTGAAAGCCCATATGTGGTTTTGTAGCAAAGGTATTTGCTTCCTGTCTTGCCCACTCATCAGAGGAATATACGAGCAGAGCGGAGCAGCACCCTGGAGACAGACTAAAACCAAACGGTGCTCGGAGGGCTGTGCAGGAGCCGTGCAGGCGAACACATTATGGACACCCTGGGGAGGAGAAATCTCCTTCCTCCCAGCCTTGGGAATGGCACACAGCCAGGATCCATCACGCACCTATCCCGCACCTGACCAAGGCAATGTGTTAAATAAATGAAAGAAGTCAGGTCTTGGTCCCCAAACATGCCCATGGACGACAACTTCCCTCCTGGAGCCACAATTCACCGAGGCCTAAAAAGAAGCACTTATTGTGAAGTTCTCCAGCTCATTGCTGTGGTTTGGTGCTGGGCTTGGACACAGGAACACTCCCTCTGTGCCAGCATGGGTCCTGCCCAGGCAGCAAAGGGATCAGCAGCAGGCTGGGCTGTGGGAGCAGAGGCACAGCCAGCACATCACACAGAACTTGAACCACATCAAGACATTGCCCTTAGTTTTGGGAGCCCCAAGAGAAGTCGCAGTGTTAATTAACCAGAGGAAATTCAGCCAGGGCCACTGAAATGTCCAGGGAAGCTGTTGAGGAGACCGAGCCAGGCTCTTCACAGCAACCCACAGCAAGAAGGTAAGTGACAGTGGGCATAGCTGAAACAAAAGGTTCCCACTGGATGCTAGGAGAAGCTTTTCCCTCCTTTTTCTAGGGTCAGAACCAAGAGAAAACCAGCACAGCACCTTTAACAACAACACTCAAGGCTCAGCAAGAATGAAGCCTCTGCCCTTCTCCCATTCCCAAATTCCTAACTATTGTGACAGAACAAGGTATCCCAGGAGATGGAGGATGCCCGTGCTTAAGCCATGAACCCCCAGCCCAACAGCCACACGGTTTTGCTGTAACATCCATGGCAGTTCTGCTCTGAAGCTCCAAGGGCTCTGTAGGTCTATGCAGATGCAAGAACAAGATGAGGGATTGTTGACCTTATCTTACTCACCAAGTCCAGGAAAAGACCTCTCAGCCACTTCATTCTTACCATCTAAACATCAGGTCCCTACCTGGAGGAAGGACAAAGCCCACCTAGAAGCTGCACTGCTCGGGGCTCTGCCTGGAGGGGACACACCTCAGCCACCTTCAGATCCAAACACTGCTAAATGCTCAAACACTGCATAATCAAGTGACAGCAGCAGAGCTTTGGCAAGACATCTGTCCATCTATAAATAGAGCTCAACTGTGTGTCCTTATCACAGGGCTTTGATGTGTTTGGGGAGAATATTTTCTTCCCCTTCACCACCGAGTCCCAGGCAGCACAGATAATGGGCTTGAATCGATCCAGCTCAAGTATTACTAAACTTCCTACCACTGTGGCAGCGTGCCAGCATCAAAGAGGACAAGAGAACATGTGTCTGTTCAGAGCCAACCACAAGGAGCGGGCAGAAAATTGCTTTAGGCTTAAAAAAAAAAAAGAAAAGAAAAAAAAAAAGGTGCTTTTTGCAGATTTGTAGATCAATCTACAATGTATTTGTATTTTAGAGGTTTAAGGAAGTCAATAGAAACAAGATATATCATAGCTGCACAAGAAGCCGAGAAGTTGTATTTCTATTTATGCTGGTACTGGCACTCCAGCTGCTGGCTCAATGTCCTGCTGCGGCACCACACCACCACTTCTCCAGCAGGAAGGACAAGGGAGGAGGCTCCCTCCGCTGCTGCAGTTCACCACCCCGTTGGTTTTGCCAGGACAGCTCAGCCCTGGGGCTGGTTGGGGTCTGATAGAGCTGAAGTGGGTCATCACTGCACCTTGTGCCCTGCTTGCAGCAGGAGGACACAGGGACCACTGGCAGTGGCCAGGCTGACCTCCCACAAAGTGCAGCTTGTCTCCTTCGGCCTCTGTCCGCACGAGCTCAGCACACAAATTGGCTCAAGTCTCTGGGGATCCTCCAGGCAGCGCTGAGACACTCCCTTGGGATTTGTTTCTCAGGCTGGTGCTGCTGCAGAACTGCAGAGGCTTCACCTTTCCAAACTCACCCCCAGGGACGTGACAAGTTGGTTCCCTCCCGCGGACACGTCGGCTGTGTGCCCACCATTCCTCCTGCACCATCATGGCATGACTTGGGAGAGGCCTTGCACAGACCCCTTTGCCACCCCTCTGGCCCCCTCAGCTCCACTGCAGGGCACTACGAAGCATATTCAGGATTTTTTTCTCCCTTTTTCATTACGGTGAGTCACACAGCGTGCCTTATCAAACCAGACCTAAATCATGTCTGCCTCTCCCCAGATCCCGTGTAATATGTCAGCCATTAAACATGCAATTATCCCACATTTACAAATCCACGAGAGGCTCTTGTCCTTTCATGGGCAGGAGTGCTCACATCCCTGTGGTGGAGCCTGGCCCAATGAGCCACCAGGAAGTGGATCCCAGTGCAACTGGCCACATTCATTTCCCGGCCTCCATAAGGCACAAAACCCCACTTCCTGGCTTCCACCCTCTGCCTCAGAGGGTGAAGAATAAAGTGTGCATCTGGATTGGAAAGAGTAGGCTGCACATCCTTGGCCAACAGGAGGAAGTCCCTGGGCTGTGGGACGCCCAGCTCCAGACATCCTTCTGCCCCAGAGCCCATCCAGGCATGGGAAAACAGGTCAGCCTGCAACGCAGGAAGCAGAAACCAGATTTCTACCCTTCCTACAAAGCTAAAATGTGTGCAAAAGCCTGCCACACATCCCACCAAACCCTTTGGGAGAAGAAGCCAGTGATGCAGGACAGGGATCGGCAGCTGACGCACCAACGCTGGCAGGAGCGCCAGCCTGCTGATGCTCCTCCAACCCCCTTCCCGTCTCTCTGCCAGGCTCAAGCTCCTCCAGCAGCACATCATCTGGGCTGGGCTCTTACTCCTCCACTGCCATGCACAAGCAGGCGTCAGGGGACATATCATTCCACAAATCCGAGGAAGAAACAAGCAGCATTAACTGGTAGCACGCGTGTATGGAGACCCCTCAAACCCTTTTTTCCCTTGCTCCCATCTGCTCTGCTCTGGGCCACTAAATCCAATTCAGCAGCGCTCAGAGCTTGTACCAAAGCTGCGACACATTTGTCAGATCCCTGACTAGACCCATGGCTAATTTTACAACGCTAATTTATCTCACCATATTATATCGCTTTCATTTCATCCCCCCAGGATCCCATTACTGCCAGTGTACCTTGTAGCCAGCATGTAACAGTAATTGGTATTATTAGCGACGTACCCTGCTCGAGCTGCTCTATTTGCAGAGCTGCAAGGAGTCCCGTGGGTGGGCTGATCTACCTCGAGGATGGGGAGGGAGAGAGCCCTTGTTCCGTGCCACTCCACGGATGCCACCAAGGACCAATGCCAAGGGCAGCGTTTTGCTGTTGTAGAGCATCTCTGCATGCCCAGACCCCAGCCCGCTCCCCACTGTGACTCCATCAGGTGTTGCCCACCCCTGGGTTCCTTAACCTTGACCTTTTAACTCCAGGGCAAACAATCAACTGTGCACACAGGGAACATTTCTGTCTTTGCTTGTGGCTCAAAGTATAAAGGACTCTGCTTATCCAGGGTTAAAGGGACTGCAAAACAACTCTGGGAAGCATGATGCAGGGGGAGAGGGCAGGGAAGCTGCACAGGGAAAATTCATCATTCATGCTATTTTGGCCAACAGTTTCTCCTCTTCGGTGTAAGCTATTGCTTTCTAGGATCAACGTAATTAAAGCCATGCAGTTCTAGCTAAGTGAGAGGCTGCACTAGTCAAACAGTGACAATTCCCACTTAAGATGTCCTTGTCTGGCATTTAGAGACTCGTTAAATTTTAATTCATCATTCTCATTTCTCAGGCACAGCACCAGCAAGCACTGGGCTTCCCCAGCACAGCTCTGCAGGGTCTGCATCCCCGAGTGGGGCAGCTGCATCCCCAGGCCCCTTCCCTGCTCCACCACGGCTCGGAGAACACGATCCCAAGCCCCTCCTCAAGCAAGCACTGTGTTACCACAGCCCCATACTGAGTACACACGCAACAGGTCTCAGAGGTGGGGCAACCTCTTGCCCACGGCTGCTGCTGGTGCTGGTCTCCTAAGGAGATGCACTCCTTTTCAAGCAAAGCCCATGCACCTCATCCCTGATACTGCAGCCTGCCAGGGCAGGAGAGCAAAGAAAACATCAAGCAGACCTGAGAGCTCCAAGCTGTGCTTGTCTGCAAGAGGCAGCACCTCACCTCCCACCACAGAGCTGGGCTGGGTGACACTTACCTGCTCCGGAGTGGTTCGGCCACGACACGGGACCTCTGCTACTGTGGTTGGTCTGCGTACCTCTGAGCTGCCCAAAGCGCTTTCAACTGGGACAGCTCTTTATGGAGAAGTTGTCCATGGGCAGCCCATAACATGGGCATTTTCCAGGCTGTTCATCCGTACCTGCCCCTCCACATCCTAAATAACCACTCTCATCATCTGCCCTCTTAACATAGCAGCCAAAAGGCTGCTCACACGCCAGAGCCAGGAGCAGACTTTTCTCACACTTCAATAAACACCATCCTCGCCAGAAGACACGTGTCCTGCACTCCCAGAGAGCACACCACCTCAGGACAAGTTGGGTGAGCAAGGTTTTTGACCCGCCTCTTACCTCTCCACCAGTCCAGAGTCCTTGGGGCGTCCCCAATTTCTCATAAACGTCTGGGGGATTCTTCTGGCTGCTTGACGAACCCTCGCCGCTCAGATCTGGGATTTTCTTCAACAAAACAGAAGAGACAACCTGTCAGGTTACCTGGTGAAGCTCTGCCACTGCTTCAGGTTTAGGAAACAGCCAAGGTGGGCGAGCATCTGTTTCCCAGCCCTGACAGCTGGGGGTAACCGGTGCAAACACGAAGCTAGTTAGAATAAGAGCCCTCCCACAAGAGCGTCACAGTCCAGCCCCAAAGCACGTATTTGCTTAATTATTTCGATTCCGAGACATGAAATGGGAGAGGGGAAAAAAGCCCCTGCAGCTTGGGGCATCTCTGATCTTCTTTAAAGACAGACAGCAATGCTCCCCAGACAGAGCAGCACAGCAGCACCACGCTGTCAGCCCAGCACCAAGGCATTCGCCCACGAGGTCTTGTGCTGCCTAAGCCCTAATCCTGAAAAGCCTCACACACGTGTTAAACGGCGCAGGGAGAGGCCACTCCGGCTGAACCCGGGAGTGTGAAGGGGAAAGCATGTCTGTACGGCTTTGCAGCACAGGCACCAAGGACTGGAGACGGGAGGAGGACTTTCTGTGCTACGTCTGACACGCTGCCTGGTGAGATGGAGTCAGAGGCATTAGTGTAACCAGCAGTGCCCTCCCTTACAGCAGGAAATACGCTTTTTGTGTTAGACAAACAAATTATCAGTCGAGATCTGTGCTCATTATTCAGCTCTTGTGGCTGAGGTTGTGTTGCTCCCCCCACTTCTTTCTAAATGCTTTGAAGAGGGAAAAAAAAAGTCTTATGGCTCTGCGTTATTAAAAATGAAAAATAGGAGCCAAAACCCACTGGCAAGAGGAAAGTCTGGGAGTCACTCCTGCAGAGATTCTTTCCCAAGGGTGACAGTGACTCCAAGCCTGGAACACCACAGGCTTTAATTAGCACCCAACCCTCAGCTGATGAGCTTTGCCAGAGTTCCTCCCAGGACCTCATGCAAAGCCTGAACAAGCCAATGGGAGGATGCTACGGAAACCCAAACTACAACCCCTATCTACCCCCTGCCTGCCTACAAAACCTAAATAAATAAATGACCCCCCCTGAAACTCCACTGGGCGCCTGATGGCGAAACCCTCATTTGCAAAGTGCTTGGAAGTAATTACAAAATCTTCCCAGAGTTTACAAGGAGGGAAGTGGACTGTTTGTCATGCCGGCAGCCACGGTGTGCCGCAATTTATCACGCTTGTCAGGTGTCAGACACCAAGAAATTTAACTCCAGCTGCCCCAAGCCCAGCACCCGCAACGCCCCATCACTCGAAAGCTGCTCTGCCAGGCACCCCAGAGCTGAGGAGTGAGGGCAAGGAGGGGAGAGGGCTGCTCCCCACCAAGCCTCCTCTCAGTCTGCAATGCCAATGCAACTCTCTGGTTATTTTTTTCCAAATGTTTTTGGTTGTGGGTGTTGGGTTTTTTCCCTACCCACAGATGAAGTGGAACAAAGGAGACCAGGCTACAGCAAGAGATGAGGCTCGTTTGTCATTACCTGCCAGAGACCCTCCTGGGCTCTAATTCCAGCTTGGCAGGGACATGGGAAGAGAGACTGGGCTTAGCACTGAGTAGCCTCAGGGAAGGAGTGCATTATTATGGTCACAAAGCGCAAAATCCCAGTGCCTTTTCCGAGAGACATCTCTGAAACCCGTGGAAAGGACTGACGTCCCCTGCCACCTCTGCGCCCTGTGCTGATCAGACAAGCCAGCCCTGCCACAGGTCCAGGAGCCCAGCTTTCCACATGGAAGTCAAAGCATGACTTGCTTTTTGGGGACTCCAAATTGAGGTCAAACTGGGTTTTGGAGGAAGTCAGCATGTCCAAACCAGGTCAACAGCTGAAGGATCTCATTTGGGGCATGAGTTACTGCTGAGCCAGAGGGAAGATCTGTGAGCTGTGCTTCCCCATGATCAAGGGACCGTCTTGATCACAGCTCAGGTGAGCTCACATAAGGAGCAAATGTCATCAGCTACAGAGCAGGGACAAGCCCTGGGTCAGGTCTCTGCAGGAGGCCTTGCATCACTGCTGAGCTCACCCCGCATCACCAGGGCTTGAGGTCTCAGCAATGCCGTGGTCAGGGCACTTCATCAATGTGACACTTGCTTTATAGGGCCACTCTGGGCTGCCCCACTGAAACACTCCTGTTTTGGCCATTTCTGTAGCAACAAGCTAAGACTTAAGAGGAACCTGCCTGCAAAAGCACTAACTTTTTAATCAGGTCCTTGCAAAATCCTGGTGGGAGCCCAGCACCCATGGCATGCTGCATGTCCCACATGACACATCTGCATGGCACAGCAAGGGCTAACAGAACCCACCGAACCACTTGCTCAAAGAAAAAAAAAATCCAAACACACAGCATCTGCCAAAAAAATCTTTCTCTCCAACACAAGCTGGGACTACGTCGATCAGGGACCCATGAATTTTACTTGCACCAGCAGAAGGGGCCCAACATTTCCCATCAGCGAGGCATCCCGTGCACGAGCTGGGCGGCACAGGTTTCGCAGTCCTGCTGCGGGGAGCTCCCCGCACACGCTGAGCGTGACACGCCCACGCGGCCGCGCGACTCAGCGCCTCGCGGCTTGGCGCGGGGAACGTGGATTTTTGTGGCGTCAGCAGCAAGCAGATCCCTGACGCCTGGCTCAAAACCTTCCCCAAAACTATCAGGCCCAGCCTCACAGCACAAAGATACTGGAATTTCTTCAGCACAAATGCAAGAATTTTTCTGCCTTTTTTTTTTTAATTTTATTTTTAACTGTGGATAAACTAATGCCTTCCCTCCCCACACACCAAACCCCGTTCTGAAGGCAGCTTAAAACTCTCTTTGCTAAAATTTTCCAAAAAAATTCAGCCGGAGGCAGAGACATGTGAAGTTTCAGTCCAAATGGTTAAAGGCTGGCGTAGTTTCAAGCAACTGAAGACAGGGGCTTATAATCAGAAGTGTCAGGCAGCCTTAATTATATTATTTCCTGAAGGAAATAGTTTTCCCTGCTGAAGTCCAGGAGTTATTAAAAAAAGTTGACCTCACTGGAACCAATCAAGATGGAGACAAGAAGCCTGTGATGGATTCTTAAGGCAGGCGTGTTCATGCATCTGTATTTTCAGGGGTCCAGGATTTTAGGGCAGGTGCTCCCACACAAGCCTGGCTTTGCGACAGCTGAGAGCCAGGACCCAGGCTGCGGAGCCCCCTCCCATCCCTCCTCATGGAGTGCCCTGGGCAGGGGCATGTGGGAGCCCCATGCACCCGGGGAGGGCGCTTGACTGTGCCCAGATCGATTGTCTCGCCAAGGCGAGCGAGGAAAAACAGCCGGATGCTTTGTAGCTGTCAGGAGCACACGGGCTTTTTGTCCGTGTCTTCCTCTGTGCCCATAAATAAAAGCGACAGCAACTTTATTTAGGACTTCTTCCAGTTAAGAGGGGATGGGAGAAAAGCAAAAGATAGAAAGATAGCTTAGCAGAGGCAGAGGGGGAAGGTCCTGGAGGCACAGGTCAGGCTGTGCCACTGCCGCAGCAGCCTGGGGTGGTGGCAGCCCTCACTCTCCAAAATCAGCACCTCCTCATCCCCATCAGTGCACCCTTCTCCTCTGCCCTTCCAGGCACAGAAATCCCAATCCCAATCCCAATCCGCACTGCAGCCCCTGCCTCTGCTCCCCAATGCTAGATGAGAGGTTCAAGCATCTGGAGTGAGTCAGGGGTGGAATAACCATGTCTCCTTTCCTCCCAGAAGAGACTGAAACAACCCACAAATAATCCAGAGGAGAAAGTCACCTGTTCCCTGCACATATGCAGAGGCTGTACCTGTAGCACCAACAGCTGCCCCGAGAGGCAGCTCAGTCCTGTGCAGCTCACCAGCATGGCTGAGCAGGGAGTGCAGCATCTCCACCAGCATCCACTACCACAGAAAGTCCTGTCTATTGGCTACAACCTCCAAGGAGTATTTTGCAACTGAGGAAAGACATCCTTTGTATACAAAGCATGGGAAGAGGCTCAAAGAGCATGAGAGGAGGGAAGGCTGCTCTACAAGAGGGCTGAGCACGCCGCAGACCCAGCCCCAGGCAATGCCCCAGCATGAGGGAGCACAGCCAGGGTTTGAGCATCCCAGTCTGGTCTCCCCCAGCTCCCTGCAGCATCTCCCAGCAGCACAGCACCTCGTGTATCACAGCGGTATCGCAACACTCTGATAACACCAGCTCTGTTTCCACCTTCATCCTGCTTGCACCAGCGCTGAGCCAGAGTTATGCCACAAGCCAAAATCCAGTCCCCACATGGGGGATTGTGCCAGTTCCCAGGTACTTAGGGGCTTGACTGGAGCTCGTCTGGAGTTGTGCCATGCGTTTGCACACCAACACCAACACTCAGGGCAGGCATGTGGGAGAAGAACCCCCTCCCATCCCCGGGGATGTGCCCACCCCATGCAGAAAGGTTTAGGGTGGAAGCTGTGTGCAGGTCCCCAGGGAGGGAGGCTGCCAGTGACCTCATGGGTTTCTTCCACTGCTGCCCTCTCCGCTGCCATGAGTCAGAGATTAATGACAGGCCATTTGTCAGCACCGGTGGCATCATTGCCAATCTCATTTCTGAGCAGACATCTGACCTTGCTTGCCTCCCCGAGACCCGTGTTACCGCATGGCTCCAGCAGCCTCCTGACAGCTCCCAGGGGAAGCAACACAAGGCGGGGCACTGGGCTGTGACAGCCTGATCCTGAGTCAGGATGCACAGACAAACACTTCGGCTCAGGATGAGCAGTGTTTGTCAGCTTGTCCCACTGCCCTACCCTCCTCCCAGCTGGCACCCAAGAAAGGGTCTCTCTTACCAAGTAGTGGCGAAGGCAGATCTGTGCCCAAAGAGGAGGCCATAGGCAAAGCAAGCCTTGCCTGGAACTCGAGGAGGGGGGAAGAGAATGTGGGGGACACACGACCTTTTCCCCAAGCCTGCAGTATCCCATGTCTCTGCCCACACTGCCCAGCCAGCTGGAGGGATCAGTGCACAGTTCCAGCTGTGGCACACAGAGCTTCTCCACAGTCAGCCATGACCCAGACTGAACCTTAACTCCCTCAGTGAGGAGACCAGATAAAATCCAGACACAGATACACCCTGCACTCCTGAGCACAGCTTGTACCCGTGTCCTGAGGTGTAGGTGACCTATGCCACAGGGTCCAGCACTCCTCTGCCCCCAACCAGACCATGCTGTCACTGTACAAGTCCACTGTGTGGCTCTCACTTGGTCACCACACACAGCTCTGGTCCTCACAGAAAGGGAATAGTGAGACAACAAGAGGCACGGGGGAAGGGGAACAAAGCATCTTCTGCATCCGGGCATTCCAAGCACACCAAGGCTTTTTGGCCTGGGAAGAAGGAGGAGGCAGGGCTTAGCCGCAGGACCTCGGGCTAGACACACTGTGTTGGCCAAACCATAATGTCCACACTGCTCCCTACTGAACAACAGAAAACACATGATTTCCAGAGGAGCAGGGAAAATTCGAGAACAGGTCTTCTGACAAGCGCTGGTCCTGCTGCAAGCTTTGCCTCAACACAACCCTCAGCCTTAGACAGCCAGATGCATCCCCACCAGGAGGGATGAGACAACCACCAACACAGCTCTTCTTCTGTGCCAAATCAAGCCAGTCCCAGCTCTCATACTTTTCAGAAGGAGAACAAATTAAAATGATGTGGGACTGGAAAAGACCCACTTGGTTAAGATGAAGAAATCAGTGCCATTAAACGTCATTAGAATAATATGCCCAGAAAGCTTCATAAAAGGAGATACCATATGATTGAATGCTCTCCAGACCCTCATTTTACACAGACCAAAAACAGCAACCCAGAGCCTCTTTTAACAGCCAGCTCTCACAACGATCAGGTTTTAGGTTTTGTTTTGTGATGTCTTGGTTGGGTTTTTTTCCTGAGGAGCTTTTGGGTCTGCAATTGAAACTACAATTCCTTTAGTTCCTGGGGGGGTGAAAAATAAAAATCATTTTTCATTAAGCTGAAGCAAATGGCATTTTTGCTTGTCAAAAATATTTGACACAACTCTGACAGACTCGACCAGACATATAAATAAAAGATTTAAATCCTTCTGCTTCAGAGCTTAAGAAAAACCTGCTGTCAGTCCAGCACTAGTACAAGCTCTCTCCTGCAGGTCACGCTCCCTGGGGGCTGCCGGCACCATCCTGGCACCGATGCTAGGACAGAGGGCAGGTACCAGCCACACCAGCCTGTTCATGGAAGTAAAACCCCACCAGCCCGTGTTGTCCCTCTGCAGGCTGCTCTCTCCAAGACTGGATCAGCCTCCCCTGGCTCAAGCAGCGCACAGCCAGCTCCAGTGGCGGGGAGGTGAGCAGCATCGATCCCTTCCCCCTCCTGCCCCCATCCGTATCTGATAGCAGCATCGACCGAGCAGCACTGGATGCTGTATTTCCTCGGCCACCTGGGCTGTGCACCAGCAGCCACTGGGCCTCCTTCCTCATCCGTCGTGTCAGCGAGGCGGCCGCAGACGCCGTGACAAGACACAGAGCGGTGTCGGAGCCCATTTCGAAATCCTTCTATCCTATTCAAGCCAGAGAGGCTTATGTGTATGGATTTATACTGTTTGCCCCAATATTTAGCTACTGAGCTGACTAATCTGTGTGCAAGAGAAACCCCGGTGGCTCAGAGGCTGAGCAATCTACATCATTCATCATTTAGATTAGCTATTGTCTTAATCCTCTTTAAACTACTGTATAATACATAAGGGAATGGATGTCCTATATGCTCGGGATGTGCTCGGGCTGAAGCTCAGAATCTTGGACAGAAGCAAGAATGACAAATCCTACCAAGCCACAGAAGAAAAAGGAAACTTGTTGCAACCCCTGACAGATGGTTTAACTTCTTCTTGCTCTCTCCACCCCAGCAGCCTTTAAGTATTTCCTAGCTAGCTTCCTAATTACTTCCCAGGCAGCTTCCTAAAACTCTTCTGCCCTGTCCCTTCATTACAACCTCGTTACGAACTGGGGGCCCCAACCTGCAGCAGCCCATGTCATGTGGTCCTGCTGCTGCCCCAGGGATGCACAGCCCTGTGCCCTGGGAGCTGGGACATCCCGCTCCAGCATCAGCTGTGGCTGCGCTGCTCTCAGAAAGGCAATGGCTCTGCCTAGCCCAGGGCCGCGCTTTGGGCCATGCCTGGCAAACAGGTAGGCTCAGGTCAAGGGTTAAAGCCTGCTTGGATATCCAGGATCATGCCACGCCTTGCTGCAGTGCCCGGCCGGAGGATGAACAAATCCAGGTTTCTTTATGGTAACAGCAAAGAGCACAGGGGCAGAAGGAGGGACAGCAACAAGGCAGTGGCAAACAAGGCTTTAGTTCACTGCCTGCCAGAGCTGAGGGAACTAATAAACAGACAGATGAGCTAAATTGTCTTCTGAACCTCTGTATCAGTATTCACATTACAGAGGCTGCTTCCAGCAATTCCAGCGTATTAATAATAAATGCTACATAATTACAGCAGACTTGCTTTGTCCTCTCTTCCTGTTTACTGTCAATGTCTCTTTAACCCTTTGCAGCCCACAGCTGGCTCTCCACTGGCACCAGACCCTGCACAGATGGCACAGCCCTGGCATCACTGATGGCTGTCTCTCCCAGCTCCCTCCTGGGCTGGTCAGGGTGCAAGAGGAGGTGAAGGAAAGCTCAAGTACTGATACCACTCTGTAGGGATCACTTTCTACCTGTCAAATGCCTGACAATGTTGCTGCAGGGCATGAAAAAGGTGCATTTGAGGCCTCAGGAGCACCCCCAGGCTGGGATGAGTTGGGGACTGTGCAAACAGCATCTCCAGTGCACAGAGTTGTAACAAGTCACCGAGAGCCTCTTAACGACAAAGAGGGTTTGTGGCCTCTCCTGGATTTAATCCCCTCCAGACTTGCAGCTGGAGCTGCCCTCCCGACACAGATGTTTTTGGGGTGTCTCTACCCCAGCCCATTGGGACCTTTCCTGCTGCACCCAGGGTCCTTGGGCTGTCAGCGGTGACAGCCAGCCGGGATGCAAACACACACTGCTGGGAGCTGGAAGTGGGCTCTGGAGCAATCCCAGAAGGATGTATTCGTGGGGAGGCATAGGACATCACCCACACAGGTCTCAAGTCTGGCACCTAGGTAGGGAAGAACAAAGTTTTTGGATAACCAAACACCTCCAGTGTCTGAACAGCGGCCACATCCTCCATTCTCAGCAGCACCGCAGCCCCACACAGCTGCTCTTCCCGAGTCTCCTTCCTCGTAGGCAAGCTGTGCCAAAATGCCTGCCCTGTCTGATCATTTCATAAGCTGATCCAAATGAGAGTTAAAGACCCTCTGGCACTTTTCCCCTGAATTTTCGAAGTGTTTCATCCGAAATGTAGCTGCAAACTGAACTCTTGGGCCCGCTTTACTTCCCACAGGACTGTCTCTGTGAGTATTTCTTCCTCAGTTGCAAGCAAAAAGCATCAAAACTCTGGAAAAGGGCCCACATTAACTGTGCAATAGCAGTTTTTATCTGAGCACATGTTTAATTTGCACCTTTCAGGCTAGCTGCCTCTTTTCCCAACCTTGCAGGGAGGCTGCCCTGGCTCCTAACACGGCTTCAATAAGAGAAGAGAACAAATACCTCAAATGGGATTTCTGCAAGAAACCAGCATGCAAAACAAAGTATGCCTGCCTTCCAGTGCAAATTAACTCAGCTTCTGACCCGACTGCAGACCTTTCCAGACAGGAGACCCACTGGACAGCAAATGAATGCCAAACAACTCAGATGCAAATCTCTCCCTGCACAGAGAGCCTCAGATGTTAAGGGAACACTTGGCTCAAACAGCTGGGCATTGAAAAGCCTTGAAATGGAAAAACACAAACAACTCAAACCCAGTTACATCACTCACACAGGGAAAGCGAGGCTGGAGTGACACAATAACATCTATCCCTCAGACACCAATGTCTCCCACTCCACCTGGGACATGCAGAGCATCCCCCAGTGCTGACATCCTGCCATCATTTTCCAGTGGTTCCCACAGCTACACAGACCCACTTTGTATTTTCTGTGCCATTCTCCTCTGCCAGGTGGAAGTATAGAAGATTTTTTTTTTCTCCCTGTACACAGACACATTTTTGATTTCTCAGAGAACGGAACAGCAACCAGTCATTCAGGAATAAGTGCTAAAAAAAAGGAAAGACAGCACTTCTGTCCTAAAATGAGTACAGGCTCCAGGAAAAGTGAGACAGATGGTGCAAGGCCTGGGAGCAACACACAAGGCAGGAGTCCTCTGGACTACTTACATGGAGCATGCATGCCAGAGAAGGATGGAGCAGAATGGGGATTGGGAAGAAATGGGATCATCATCATTACATCCAGCTCTTCCTTGGAGGACAGTACCATGAAGACGACTTGGAGAGCAACACAGGACGCAGTTGGAGCTAGCAGATCTCCCCAGGGTACAAGGAAGGGCAAGTGCATCCCTGCTGGGTGGCCCTGGGTTGATTGCATCTCTGCTATCTCGTCACTCATTGCCGCTTTTGGCAAGGCAGCTCCAATTTCTACCCCGCGGGAACCTGTGCAAAGGGCACTCGGCAGGCTGGAGTCCCCCCACACCATCAGGGGATGGTGCAGCCAGCAGAGCGACAATCCATATGGACAGGGAAGGGAAACCCACAAAGAACTGCGAGGAAGATGACACATGTCAGCCCCAGAAAGGACGATCCCAAGCTGGGCCGGGACACACGCAACCTGTGCTGCTGGAGGAGCTCCCACTCGCAGGGGGAAGCGACGGCCCTGCCAGCCCCTCGCAGCACCCGCCAGACACACTTGCAGCCCCCAGCACTGCTGGGGGGGCTGTCACAGCAGGATTGCAAGGGTGGCAGGACACTGAAGTGCCTGGACTGATCCCTGCTCGGTGATGCCACAGGCTAAAGCAACATTTACCCTAGGATAATCAGCCAGCACTCCTAGATGCAAAGACAGAAAAGCATTAGCGTTCTGAGGTCCCAGACTCATCTCCAGGACAGCCTGCATCCCAAAACCCCTGCCAGGGCTGTTTCCCTGCTTTCTAACAACACCCATGTCCAAACCCACCCCCCAAATCTCAGGATGCTCCTCGGCAGCTGATGTCAGCACGTTGCAGGCTGTGTGAGCCTCCGGTGCCAGCCCCTCCGCAAGCCATTTAGAAAAGAGACAGCAAGTTATTAATTACTTAATTATTAAGCTGCTAATTGATACTAAGCTCTGTTAGCTCTAGGGGAAACAGAGGCAGAGCTGTGCCCCTCACACCACGGTTCACTGACTGCAAGTGCAGTATGAGGGGCCGGAGCTGCCCAGGAGAGCTGAGGGCACAGTCATACCACTTCCAGCTCGAGTTGCACACCTCAGCCCAGAGATCTCTTAATACTTCACTTCCTCCATCCCCGACCTCCCTCCAAGCACTGTGACAACCAAGGGTTCGAACATTCTCTCCTGGCTGACAGTCAGACCTCAGTGCAAACCCACCACCCACCAGCGCCAGTGACTGCCTCCATCAGACTTTTCCTATAACACAGCAATTAGGGGTGACAGCCCCAAGGCTCGCCCCAAATAAAGATTTCCTCTCTTGGAGGGGATGAGCACTTCTCCTATCACCACAACCCAGCAGCACTTCAAAAGTACAAAAAGGCCCAGGTTTGTCTGGTCCTGTGCAGGCTCCTGCATTGTGCAGGGGATGAGGAGATGAAGCAATGCAAGAACCAGCCCGTGCCAGGCAGGCAGGACCACGCCATCTGAGATCCTAGAGCTTAAAAAAATCCCTCCTGCCACAAGTTCCTCAGCTCTGCCTTCTGAAAACCTAAGAACACAGTGCAGAATTACCTCCTCTCTTAATAAGTAACAGGTAATAAGTAATAAAACAATAATATTAGTAAATATTGAATTCCTTAATAAGAGGCAGTAAAGTTCTAAGTATTTCACCCCTTTGCCCCAACTTTGAAGCACATGGGAAGTTCTCCTCTTGCAAGGGAAGCTCAGCGGTTGCCCACTTTGGACAGACCTGCCTTGTCCAGGGGCTCTGCTGGAGCAGGAGCAGTTCTGCTGGGTTTGGCAATCGAGCAGCTGATGCCAAGGTTTCCATCCATCCACTCCGGCACTGCCCTTCTCCTCTGGAAGCTCAATTAAGCCTAACGAATTACATCCAGCACAAGTCATGAGCAAACACAGGAAGACTTGGCGACCGCAGTGCTGTGCAAGCAGAAGGTGAATAAATAAAATTGACTCAAGTTGATAGAAGATGCCAATTCAGTGGTAGAGACTCTGTAGTGAGGCATCTGTTTGGGTGACTTTGGCTCAAAAGGGGACAAAACAAAAATGGCACAAAAAACAAATTCTACCTTTAAATGGGAAAAACTCTGGAGAAGTTTTATACTATGTCAACATTTTGGATTAAAAAAAAAAGTAAAAAAAAAAAAGAAAAGAAAAGTATTTCTAGTTACCAGAATGGATTTAGGATTAGAGCTATAGAATATTGTGCAGCCTGACCCAGATCTCAACCTGATGCCATGCAGGGGGCAGGGGACCAGCCCGCTCAGGTACAGAGGCTCTGCACGTCAGGGCTGAGCATCTCAAAGGCTGGACTTTTTCCCATCTCCTGTTCCTGTTGCAGTGTTTGACATGGGGACAAGATACTTCTCAGTGCCTGACTGGCTGACCCCAAACTGGGCCGTGCTCTGCTGCCCTGTCCCTTGGTGCTTACATAAACCACCCCATCTCCTGCCTCTCCCTACCCATCATGAGGCTCAAGATGGCCGTGATGCCCCTCAACATCCTGCTTCACCTTCCCTTCCCCGGGCTGCACAGACCCACTGCTCCCAGCATCTCCAACATCGTTCCTCTCCTCCACAAACCCCATGAGTTACCCTGCCCATAACCACCCCAAGGAGTTTTGACATCACACTCCCCCAGGAGACAGCAGTGGGGAAATCTACAATCCAAGACAAACTGCACAGCT
>VZTA01024640.1:253399-288984 GCA_013398855.1 Mohoua ochrocephala
CTAACGGACAAGAAACCCTTCCTAAATCTAGTTGTATCCAGTTGTAAACAACTGTCACAGTTTTCCCTTCAAAAAACAAAGAGCCCTGCTCCATGGTGGTGCAAACAGTTGCCATTTCAAGACAGTTTCCCTCCTCCCCTCCCCTTCCCTTCCCCGTTCAATTTGAAGTCAATTACAGGAAGGTTAATGGGGCAGAGAGGATGCCAGTTGGCTGGGTAATGATGTCAAAGCACCTGGCATTGCCTGGGCAACAGCTAGGCAGCGGGGATGCAAATGAAGGCACAGGATTGCACTTGGTCCCTCGAAACGAGCTGATGCAATTGAGCGTATCAGCATTAATGAACATGGAAATAACGAGAGAGCACCCAGAGAAACACGACACTGATGGGGGGGTGGGGGCCGTGCCCACAGCAGGGAGATACGGTGACGGGCACCGTGTTCTGGCTGTCAATGGGAGCGGCTTCCACCGAGCTGACATTCTCCCAAGGCTTCGCCCAGATGTGCTTGCCATGGGTTAACGCTCTAGCTTTGCACGGTTGAGACCAGATCATGTTGATCTGCTGAAAGCTCCCCTCGTGCGGCTCCTGGCTCCTCTCCAGACAGCCTGTGACAGGAAGAGCAAGAGGGGAGATCATGTGCGTCAAGAGGCCACATCTCAGAGTGACCTGATAAACATGGGGCCGAGGCAGCGAAGACCCAGGGGCAAGAGGTGCACAGGAGCAGAGGGGCTTGAGGGCATTTCAGTGCAAAGAGCAGCGACCTGCTCAGTGGGAAGGCTGTTCCAGCAGTGCAGAGCAGATTCTCCAAAGCTTGCAGTCCCCACATCACCTGCAACTGATATTTTGACGTTTTCAGGCAGAGGAACAGGCGCCTCTGTATGGGATGTTGTCTGCCAGAACAGCACTTGGCACAGTGTGCTTCCACGGACCAGGACTACAGAGCAGCACACCAGAGCACTGCAAAGCCTCAGACACCAGCAGAAAGCCATTTCCAGCTTTGTTCCACCATCCAACCGCTGGATCTTCTCCTTAGTCCGCAAGCTCCATCAGACCCCCGTCAGCACATTTAGTACTTGGAAAACCTTCACTCCAATCCTATTCAGTGCTTTTCTATCCCTGGCCTTTAAGCCCACCCCATGCCACCACTCTCCCTCTTTCCTGACACCGCTCAAACCCCAGCACAGCTGCAGTGAAGCAGCTGCCTTTGGTCCCCATGCAGAGTTCATCCATCCCTCCGAATCCCAGCGGCATAGGTGCTGGTGCCCCTCTCGTGCTCATCCTCTTCAACGCCACAGTCCACCCCCAAAATAGGCTCCAGGGCAGCAACAGCTCCACCAGTAGCCAGATCGAGGTCCCACAGGGGCTCTGCCGCCCCAAGAAAAGCTGCGTTAGAGAGACAGGGAAAGGCTGACAGCATTTCTCACACCAGTGACTAGCAGAGCTTGCACAGTTGAGACGCAGCTGTGCAAATGAGACCCCAGCAACCACCCCCCAGCCCCCGTGATTCCCCACAGGCGTGAAGAGCAGTATCAGGGACACAAAGAAGCCGACGCCACAGGGAAGCACTTGGGTCATGCATCCATTTACAAGGTCATCGCCCTGTGCCTCTTTAAAGTACTTCACTTTCGCCGGAGGCAAGTCAAGGTGACTCGGACAGACCGCGCTGCCGCTGCCCCTGTTCCCACCGATGCTGCCTGCAATCCCTGGCCTTGCGCTGCGAGCCCCGGGGAGCCCAGGGCATCCTTCTCTGCCCGCTGGAAATGGCCCAGCAAAGCAGCAACCCCGGCCATAAATAACACTGGCAATGGGTAGGAGCAGAGCAGCCGTGGGCTCGGCAGGGACCGGAGCATCCCTGGCCAACCCATGCGCAGGTTCTGTGGGACCCAGGGCTTGCCTCCGGCAAACAACTCCCAAGCATCCTCCCTGCCCACCACAGTGGGACCGGGCATGTCTGGGCTCACAGAAGTGCCCATCCCAGTGCCAGGTCTCTCCTTGAGTCTCCACATGTTGCTTTTAAATGTCAGCACTAAAACCAGCTACAGAGAGGGAATTAAATGGAGGTGGGGGAAGGAAAAAAAAAATTAGAGAAAGACGAAAGGGAGAAGAGACAGCGCTGCTAATGAGTCAGCCAGAAGTCTCAGAATCCATTTGAAACACGTAGGGCTTAATTTAACTTAATGGTTTTGTCAAACATTGGCACTCTGTTAAAAGCACAGGAGAGCTGGTAATCCAAATGCCAGTGGCTCTGCCTTTGCTAGTCACAAGAAAGCTGCTGTTCCAGTCCCCAGATAGATCCATCTGGTTTCATGCAGGCAGCAAGTACGGCCCTGGCTAATGCAGTCATTCATGAGGGTAGTTCTGTATTTACTTAGCACCGGCAGCAGCTCTGACTTTCCCCAGAACACAAAAAATAAACACAGCCACTGCATTTCTGAGCTTGTACATGTCTTAAGGCAGCTCCAGGCTTCTCCTAAAAACACAGCTCTGTCAGGGGAAGAGAGATTTGCAACTTTCCCTCGGGAAGACAAAATGAAATCTCTGACCTATGTGGACTTTGGAAAGAAGTTGGGAGAAAAAAAGAATAGCAAACTCTGCTCACAATCAGGCAGAGAAAACCATGAACTGAGCTGAAAAAGCTGGTTCCCCACCCAGCCCTGCTCTCCCTCCTCCTTGCAGCAGCTCTAGGTCAAGGGCCCCCAGCAAACCCTGTGAGATGGAATGGGGCTCAACCCCAGGGCAGCCCTAGCTCTGCTGCTGTCAAACCCCTTTCCAGAGAAAAAAGTAGAAATTCCAACCTGCCACGTAAGACGATCTTCCTTCTGCAGACTGTGCCCATCTTTACACACAGTAGGGAGAAGTAGAGGGTGTTTAACACTCCTTGCCTGCCCTGATGCCCTATTCTAGGAATAGATAGGGAATTTGGAACATCTCATTTTGGTTTTGTCCCCGCTCTATGGGCACCAGCAGATGAATTGCAACACCAGGCGCTGTGTGATTCAAGCCACTGAGACACGGGCACACCAGGGACAGCGACCAGGGCGCTCTCCTCTTTGCAATGGCAACAGTCCAGTAAGGTCAAGCTTACCTAGAGAGTCTTGGGAGGAGGCTAAAACCTCACTTTTAACCTTTCAACCGTCTGCAGGACATCAGTCACCGAAGTGCCTTCTGCACCCACATCCTCCCATGCAGCAGCAGCCACCACAAACCGGTGAGACCAGAGATGCTGGTGGGCTCTGCCCAAGTCCCCAGCCCCATATGCTCCCAACAGCAGATCCCAGAAACCTTCCCTTCCCTAGGGAAGTCTCCAGTTCCCAGCACATTCCTCAGCCCTCGCTCAGAGGACCACCTCTGCCATGTACCCCAGGCAGAGGGTGGTTCAAAGGGCCAGCACTAAAGGACGCACTGCTGCCAACCCCCAAAGCAGAGGGCTACAGAGGGAAACAAGTCCCAAACTCCAGGGCCATGGGCACATTCCCTGCTCCACACAGTGCAGGTGGGGAAAGGGCTCCAGGAAAACTCAGGGGGGGCAGTGGAGGCTTTTGAGCCTCTGCGTCCCCTTAAACCTCCCCCTCCATCCCAGGACCTGGATTCCTGTTTGATTTAAGACACAAATGGGATCGAGTTTAAAGGTCTCAGCCTGGCCCTTGACTCCTTGGTGGGAGTCTTTCCACATCACAAAACCACCAGACAATTCAGCCTGATTGACAGCCTTTCAGGCAGAGGGGCCCGGAGCTGAGGGAGGGGAGGGGGCCGTGGGTCAGGGCTAAGGGGGGGGCAACCAGAGCAGTGCATGGGGCTGGGAGAGCAGGGGATGGCTGTGCGGTGGGGACAATGTTCAAGGTTTGTGCTTCCACAGGAAAAAGGTTTTTGGGAAAGGCTGAGAGGCTGGAGCATCCTTGAGGAGCTATTAAGTTCCACTTAACACAGGCAAAATCCGAATTGCGGATGGCACACGCAAGGGGAAAATAGAGATTTGGTACAACGCACTCGTTCCTGAGGTGAGGGGATAGCAGCGCACACCAGAGAAAGCAGGAAGCCGAGGATAAGGGGGAAAGGGGACCCCAGGCTCACAGAGAGGAGAGGAGTCAATGACAGGCAAGAGCCAGGAGACATCAGGGATGGAAAAACAAGTGAGCAAAGCCAGAATTCAGTGACCCTGGGCCTGGCCACTGGGGCCGCAGCAAAGGCTGAGATGGCAGCACAGAAGCACACACACACACACGTGGACTTGTGCCATATTCTGCCTTGGGCCTCATGCCTGGTCTCTGGCTCTAGCAAAACCCAGCCTGGTGAAGGGACTTGACCGAGTTACCCCTGCAGCGACAGGCAGGACCCCCAGAATGGCCAGTGGCAAAGATTTAAGTGCTTCCTCAGCTCCTCCACCCTTCTATTCCTCACACCCCAGCTCAGGAGGGCTGGGCACAATGGTCAGCTCCCTCCAACACGGCTCTTCCCCCTGTTCCAGGGCTGATGCCAGCAACCTGCACAGGTCTGCAGAGCCCAGTTTTCTGCTGTATGTGGCCAGCCCCTTCCAAGCCCATTCACCTTGCTAATTTTGGGAGAAGGTTCCCTTGGAAGTACTCTCACCTTGCAGTGTGGGTCAAACCCATGCTTGCCAGCCCCTCTCCTCAAGAGGACACTTCTGCAATGAGAGTCATCACTTGGGGAGACCAGGCAAGGGAATGTAAGAAGACCACAGATACATGTCACGCAATCTTATTTATACCCCCTTTTACACACAGGAAACCCTTTCTCCTACCTTTTTTTTTTTTCCCCCTCCTCTAAATAAAAGAGAAAAATTTTAAGCTGGTGCTTTAAAGCACAGCAACCGCCAGCCCATCTCCATGGCTTGCCAAGAGAGCAATTCATCCTCTGCCTCTATTCTGCAGTAGGTAAAGCCCCCCCTCTCGCTTTTGTTCATCTCCCCGCTCTTTTGTCTGGCCCTGAAAGCGTTGATCACTCCTGCATGAGGAATGTGAAACTGATGTGATGTGATAGGAACAATGCTCCAGCCCCGCTCCTTGCAGCCACATCAAAGTCCCCATTTGCATGGCTTCCCCTTGCCTGCCTGTCCCCCTCTGCCCCCGGCCGTGCTCTGGCTGCTTCAGCGCCTTCATTGTCCTCCCAGCTTCGAGAAGCAGCCTTGGCCTCCTGCTAAAAGGCACTCGACGGGCTCCCCATGCCTGCCCATAGGAGATGGGATCCACGGGCAGCATCTGGCTGGCAGGAGATGCGACAGTCGCAGGTGGCACTGCTGACCTGACTAGGATGCACCAACATCCTGCTGCCTCTGCTCATCCTGCTGCTGCCTGGTACCCATTCCCCAATGGAAGCTTCTCCCCACAGCACTGCCAGGCTGGGGTGAGGGGTCTAAAAGGATGGAGAGGTAAGGAAGACAGATCTGGAGGCGTGGGGCAGTGCATCAGCATAAAGATTAGGACGTTTCTCAGCCAGTGAAGGGCACAAAGGTAGCTCACGCTGAAAATACTTTGCAGTATCTGGAAGACGTAGAGCCCTGCCTGTCCTTCTCGTATAGAGGGAGAGACTAGGAGCCAGACTCTCAGTGAGGACACAGCCTGACAGCTGGACACCACCACACCTGTAAGCAACCTGCAACACCCTCCACCTGCCCATGCAACACCCTCCAGCACTGGCAGTGGCACAGGGCCCAGTGGATGCTGCAAAAACCACTGGAGCAGCTGGATAAACACAGCCCTGGGTCCAGGCAGCCTCCTGGGTTCAGCCAGGCTGCTGAACCCAGGAATGCTGTCACCAGGTGAAAGTCCTGCTGCTACTTTGCAATGGACAGCTACAACCCAACGCCAAGCAACGCCCTTCCCAAAGTACACTTCGCAAGGAGTCCAGCTTGCCAGATTTCAACAGGTCAAAGGCTTTAACCCAGAAAAGGAGGCTGCTGAGAGAAAACAAACCCTCCAGCAAGACAGAGAGCCTGTTCCCCATCCCACAGCAGCTGTGGCTCCATAGCAAGCCTCTGTTGACATGACGGCAGCTGGAAAGTGATCACTCTACACCTCCCCAAGGCACCGTCTGCCTCTAAGTCCAGTGGGAGCTCCAGGCAAGCAAGCTCCCTTTCCCTTCAGAGGGCATCCAGGTGCCTGCTGCCAGGCAGGGAGATGCAGGCAGCACCTTGGCAGGGAAGGGGAAATCCAGGCACTGGCTATGCCAGCTGTGGAGCAAGGGAGAGGCTGACATGGGACAGGACCCGAGGAAAGCAGTGGTGGGGCCCCACGGAACCTCGTAGCACCAGCAGTGCTGGAAGCAGGAGGGACACCGATGTCTCTGCAAAACTGAGGTGCTGCTGGTACACCTCACAAGCTGAAGGATTCAATTTTTGGCAAAGAGAAAATAAACTTAGTTTACCCTCGCCACCAGAGCCCATGTAAGATTGATTCCCCACCCCTCTCATCCTGAAATATTGGGCTTCCATTCAGCCTTGACAGCAACCACGATGCTGAACTGCTCTGTGCCACTAACCAACACACAGAGAAGGCCAGCATCTGTCTGCTGAAAAACAGAGGCTGCCAGGTCCGGCCATTTCCAACACAGCACGCAGGATCCAGGTGAATCTGTGAATCTGCAATCGAGGCTTTGAGCCCAAGCACATCTCCAACGTGCACCTCATACACAAGATCAGTCATGAAGAGGGACTCCAGGTGTTTTGGCTTCAAATGCACAGAAAACGCAAACAAACAGTCCAAGAGCCATGCCTGAGCCACCAGCCCCCAGATCCAAATGCACTCATGGGTTACATGCAGGATGTGCTGCTCTAATGTTAAACAGGCACTTCTTAAGCACTTCCCAAGCCACCTCTACCCAAGCAGCCTCCCTTTTCCTGAGATCCCCTACCTCTTTCTTCAGTTTTTACCTGATTTTGCTTATTCTTTTATAAGCTTATAAATGACAAGCTTTATAATTTGCTTATTATTTGCCCGCTATTTGAGTGCCTCTGCTCCTCATCTCTGGCTGGAGCTCAGCAGCCTGCCAAGGGACACAGCACTGGCAACTATTCCTGATTTATACTGATGGAGAATATAACTTCCCTTTACTAAAGTAAATAGAGTCACTACCAAGAGGCAGAGCACAATATTTTTTTATTAATGAGCATATTTCTGCCTCAGTGCTCACCGGGGAGGCAAGACAGTCAACGTGGAAGAACTACAACCCTCTTCCTAACACTCTGGGTCACATTTGCTACACAAAGAGTCCGCCGTTGTGCATTACACCTGGCCAATGTCACTCCTGTTTAGGAAAGAGGATTATCTTGGGGTGTGATTAAGGAGGATACTTCATTCTGGCACTGAGACTTTTCCCTGCCAAGGTGGTTTACCTTGGGATGACACCAGAAAGGCTGTTTTGCTGTAGCTGTCCCCACACATTAAACAGAGCCCCCAGCAGTTCTGAGGCTCCTTCATCAGGCTGGGGGAGCACAGCACACTCAGCCATGCTGCCCACTCCTCTGCTGGAGTCCCACTTGGTTATCCCCAGGGGATAAAGCTCAGAGTCCCCTGTGGTGGGCTGACCCGGGCTGGGTGCCCACCAAAGCCCATCTATCACTCCCCTCCTCAGCTGGACAGGGAAGGTAGAAAGGACAGAAAAAGCTCCTCAGTCAAGATCGGGGCATGGAGAGATCACTCACCAATTAGAGTCACTGGCAAAACAGACTCAGCGTGGGGAAATTAATGTATTTTTTCCAATCCAATCCAATCAGAGTAGGGTAATGAGAAATTAAACCGCATCTTAAAACACCTTCCCCCCACCCCTTCCTTCTTCCTGGGCTCAACTTCACTCCCAATTTTCTCTACCTCCTCCCTCAGGGGAGGCTCAGGGGAATGGGGATTAGAGGATGCAGTCAGTTCATCACACATTGTCCCTGCAGCTCCTTCCACTTTAGAGGCTGGAATCCTCACACTCTTTCCCTGTGTGTGTTCCCTACCACAGGAGCCAGGCCTGCACAAATTTCTCCAGTGTGAGTCCTTCTCACTGGCTGCAGTTCATGAACCTCTCCAGCATGGGTCCCCCGCACGGGGTCAGGAACGGGCTGCTCCAACATGGGCCCCCCAAGGGTCACAAGTCCTGCAACAAACCCGCTCCAGTGTGGGCTCCTCTCTCCAGGGACCTGCTCCAGCACAGGGTCACAGCCTCCTCTGGGCATCCACCTGCTCTGCTGTGGGGTCTTCCACAGAATGCAGGTGGATCTCTGCTCCAGGAGGGATCTCCAGGGGCTGCAGGGACACAGCTGCCCCACCCTGGCCTTCACCATGGGGAAGGGGAATCTCTGCTCCGACACCTGGAGCACCTCCTCCCTCCAGGCCCTCACTGCCTGCAGAGCTGTTACTCTCACATACCCTTGCTCCTCTCTTCTCTAGGTGCAACTGCCATTTTTCCCCCCATTTCTTAAATCTGTTATCCCAGAGTCTCTGCCATAGTTGCTGGTGGGCCCAGCCATGGCCAGTGGCAGGTCCACCTTGGAGCCAGCTGGCATTGGCTCTGTCGGACACAGGGGAGGCTCCTGGCAGCTTCTCACAGAAACCACCTCTGCAGCCCTTGGAGATCCATCCTGGACCACCAAAGCCTTGCACACAAACCCAATGCATCCCCCTGCCCCCAGCCCTGGAAGGAAGACAACATCGTTCTTTTTTTGTAGCTGTAATTCTGAAAACAAGTCATTTTGCTCAGAGCCTGCAGGGCTCCAGGACGGGAGCCTTGTTCCCATGTTATGGCAGGGAGCTGTTGCAGAAGAGGACACAGATAAGATGCTGTACACCTCTCCAGTACCCTATACACAGCTGTGAGCAAGACAGGTCAGGTCCACTCCATCAGAAGGGTCCTTGCCAATGCTGCACCAGGAACAGGGAACAAGGGCTTTGTGCCAGTAAGGGATACAGTGATCCCCACACTGTGTTCACTGGGCATCACCCTCTAAAAGTGGGGAAACGCTGCAGAACCTCCTGCCCCTGCAAGCAAGGCTGGGTTTCACTCCTCCCCTGGGGGTCCGGGACCAGGAGACATCAGACCTTTTCCTCTGCTCTACCCCAGTGGTTCTCAGAAGCTCCTGGCCACCTCCAGCAGGTGATGCTGACCCCATGGGATGCTGCATCTGGAGGAAACCTCCTCAACTTACCTCACACCAGCATGGCAGCCTGCTGGAGATCAACACCCCTAACCCTCCAGCCCATGGAGAGCCAAAAGACAGTTCAGCAAGACAGTTCAGCAGAGCCACCTGGCTCACTGCGCCCAGGTGTCATCAGAGGCACACCACAGGTGAAGAGATCTTAAATATAGCTGGACAGATGTTGTTTCAGGGCTTCCTAATTCTCTGTCCCTAATTCATTCCTGGTTTCTGCAAGACACAGTTAATTCTTGACCAGCCACCACACGCGCATGTTTCTTTGCTTTCAATTCGCCCAGCAAAATCCATTTACCCTGCCTGTCTCATCCGGTTTCCATCAAGCCCGCTGAATTCTCCTCCACTGAAATAAGCAAGCTTACTGTAACACCCTCTTTTGTAAGAGCATGGCGAAAATGACAGTCTTTCTGGTACCTGACTATTTCCCTTCACAGGAGCTAAACATTGCTTGTTTTCAATTGTGAACTGTTCTGACTTCTTAAAATGCATGAAAGTACCAAGGGAGTCAATTCAACCGGGAAAGAAGTTTCTAAAAGAGAATATTTATTTACCTTGCAGCTTCCCGTGGAGAAGTTTAGGCTGGTAATTTACTAGCCAAGGCTGTGGGGGTCTGCAGGTGAACGCGAGGGGGAAGCGATGCAACTGAACATCCGCCTTGTCCAGAGGCAGCCACGGGGAGCCAGAGATCAAACTGTGGTTTAAGGTGCCTGGTCCCAAAGCCTCACTCGGTGGGTCTGCACGAGGCAGGGCAAATGCTCCCTCAACTTGCACGGCCTAGGGTTTTTTTTGACTTTTGGTGCCAGAGCCACAAGCCACCTTCGGATCTTGCAAAACACAATTCCAGTCCTCTGCAATATGTGTTTTCCACCTCAAGGCATCTCCTTAGGGTTTCTCAGACTGAAATTGAGGCAAGAAAGAGAGAACAGAAAACCCAGACCTGATCCTCCCATGCCCCCTGCTCCTTCCTTACTGCTCTTCTGGCGATACACGCCCATGGCAAAGGAGCTACAAGACACCAAAGTTACTGGCCCTGTACTAAATGCTTCCAAAGAAGCAGCACGTGAGTCAGAGTGACCCTTTTACCCACAACCAGCCAGAGAACCAGGTCAAGCTGTTATCTGCAAGCACCTGGAAGAGCCACACTGTTAACTTCTGCCCAGACACCATCAGCCTCAGAGCAGGGGAGGGTTCCCAGGGGTGCACACCGAGGAAGGAGACCACCAGAGAGCTCTTCTCCCATCCCCTCTCCTGCCCAAGCAGGACAATGGTACATCTGGAGCCAGGCAGCCGACAGGAACCCAGCATGGCGCGCACCAAACTCTGCAGAAGGAAACCTGGCCCCTGTACTCCCTTTGCAAAATGCTTGAAGTCTGATGCTTTCAGCACAGGAAACATCCAAACTCCTTACACTTTAGGATTTAATTTCCCTCCTGCAGTAGCCTGGAGTTTTCATTTCTCATCCTCTTTTGTTTTGGTTTCCTTACACTCTTTTCACATCCTTGCCTTTTTTTTTTTCTCTTTTTGGCGGCTCCTCAAGTTTCATTCTCTTTTCCAAGTTACACAAGATGAATTTAAGACTTCTGCCACTCCTCCCTGCTCATTAGCAGACATAAATTAAAAGCAGAATTAAAGAGATTACTTGCAATGCCACTTGAGACACCTTCAAGCCTCTTATTGCTTTGCCATGTACTGTGAATTCTGACCCACCAAGGGACTTTACATTCAGGCCTTGCCAAGTGTTTATCTACATCCTTTTAGATAGTTTTGGGGGAAGAGTTCTCATCCTTCTCAGAAATAAGGTAAGATTAAGACTTTGCTGGAAGTGTTCCATTCCTGCCTCAAGTTTTGTTGCAAAAAGGTTACCACCTGCTGAGGTGTATTGACACTAAAGCACAGGAATGACCCACTTGCAGGAAAAAAAACAAACATGCAACAGATTACTTTTTTTGTTTGTTTCATGGAATTTGGGCAGGATGTTACCGGGCTTGCACTGGAAACAGCTACCACCTGCAGGACCCTGGTCAGCCACAGCCTCCCACAGAGACCCCAGCTACAGCGAGCCAAGGAAAATCACGGCACACCAGCCCACTGCCGGGACCAAGTTTGATTTCTATACTTCCAGGTGACAAAGAGCTGAGGATCTGACGAATTTTATTACCATGCTCAGCTGCACCTATCACCTCCCCTCTGTGATCCTGTGTGTCAGGGAAGAGGCTGAGAGAGATGCCAGTTGCTCCATGCTCATGGATGGGCTGACATTTGCACCCAGCAGCTCAGGGACACTGTCTGAGTGCAATTACAGTTATTTCTGAAGTCTCATGTGATTTTCACAGGTACAGCCTCTGTTTTAGAAGCTCAGTTGGCACAAACCAGAGGGCACAGTGCTTGCAGGGTCCTGCCTGTCCCACAGCACCATTCACACCCTGACAGTCACACGCAGATCCCGGCAAGACGCAAAACTGAGCTCCAGGGCCCCAGGAATGGAGGACAGGGCGCTCAACCACCTGTGGGAAAAGAGCAGCAAGAAGGACTGAGCATGTGTCAGGAGATATTCTACCCCAGCTGGTCACCGGAAAAGGGCTGGGAGTGATGAGGACAGAGCACAAAGCCAGCAGCTCAACAACTGTCAGCTCAGAGCGCCAAGGCACGGCGAGCGCACACGGGCCATCGCTGCTACGTAAGACACCACATGCCTTAATCTCTCCCAGGAGAGAGAACCTCGTCCAGCCCAGACTGTTTGTGTACTCAGCTAATTTTGCTGCCTGACTTTCCACCTACTTGCTCAGCGGAAAACCGATCCTCCCAAGTAATCATCACTATTTCATCCCTACCCTCGGACCCGAGGCCATGGCATAAGCAAAACCCTGCCACGCTGTATCAGCTGCACACCCAGTGTCACAAGGGCAACTGGCTCTCCTTGCCGTGTCCCCTTTGCTGAAGCTCCTCTTCCAGGCTGAGCGCCGTGTATGCCAGCACAATCAAATACTGCAGCCCACTTGTTAACCTAAACGAGCCTCCTATATCCTAAAATACCGTTCCAAATCTCCTGTGTGGCTCCTACACACAAGTCAGGCTGTTCAAGCGCAGTAATATAATTAAGGGAAAAAAATGCCCTGCATACACCAGGGAGTATCCTGAACAGCATGAGCTTAGTATTAGCTCTTGCTAGAGCGCAGTGAGACTATTCCTGGCTGCTGCCTCCAGTGCTGGTGTCCACACTTGCGAAAAAAAAAGAGGTTGTGGAAGTGGAACAGCTTCCAAAAAGAATTAGGAGAATGAATTGGGAACTGGAAAGCCTGCTGTGCAGACACAGGCTTGAGCGCTCGATTGGTTCAACTAAGCCAAGAGATGATCACGAGAGGACTTAATCACCCCCTGCAAAAGTGCAGGGAGAAGATTTCTGCTGGCAGTGGGACTCTCCTCCAGATTCCACACAATGAAGGCAAAGGAGAAACTTGCCACAGGAGAGGCCCATGTTCTCAGAGCTGGGCCAATGGTCATTTGGAAAAAGGGAAGGCAGATTACATTGCTTTTAAAATGCAAGTCAGCTATCCTCACTGGATCAAGGGGAGGATCACTTTGGACAAACCAGCAACCGTAAGAGGACAGAACGGGCATTCCATGTCTTTCTCCATCACTTTGAAGTCTCACTGTTCTTCCATTCCTGCTTCCACACTGAAACCAATTTTGTCAGGGAAGCTCTGCATCAGACGCAACTCTAAAACTCATCTGCAACACCAAAGCCTGGTCTTCGCTCCTCCCTCCAGCTGCAGCTCACTTCACCTTCAAGCCCAGGATGCCTCTTTGAGCTGAGTAATAAATGGCATGGATCTTTCACGCTGGGGCTGTAATCCCATTTCGGAGCTGCATCCTGGAGCTGAACACGCACGTGAGAGAGCAGAGGCATCACACCACTCCATGTGGGGACGGGAACAACTCGCTGGGAGCCCGTCTTGCCCCTCAGACCGGGGCATCCTTTGCACTGTCAACACCTCTGGCACCAGACTACCTTCTTTTTTTAAAGCAAAGGGACACAAGTTATTTACATTCCATCACTAATTCCCCTAATGCCCTGAAGAGTATTTACTGAGGTTAGCCAAGCATTTGAGATGCTTGCAAAGTACTCTCAAGCTTTCCTTAATAGCTATTTCTGTATGGCCATGTTTTGTTCCCAATCTCCCACACATCTCTTTGGGCTTTTTCAGTCTTGCTAAAGACAGGTATAAAGAGATGGCAAAGATCTCAATCATTTGAGATAGGAAAAGAAATTGGTGAGAAAACAATTCTATTTAATGGACCTATTGTCTCCCTTCTATTTTCTTCTCCCTGGCAGTACTGTGAGAAAGCCTTTCTCCTTCCTTCCATCTCCAGCTGGAAAGGCTGAGATCATACAGCTCAGACACTTCCACACCGTAACTTAGGGATTCATCCTGTTGTGAACTCAAGAGCATCCACACTCCCCTCTGGCATCCAGCAGCATCCTTGCAGAAAAGTTTTTAATAGCTGTTCTTCCCAGGCCCACAGAAAGCCACATAAGAGCATATTTCTTCATTTTATATCCCTCACTGCTGCACGTCTTCTCACAATTTTTTTCCTTTCCTGGTTCTGTCCCTGATGCAATTCTCCAGGGCCACTTCACTTCACACCTCCCAGAGCCTCCCATTTTAAAGTCCACTTTATATTTCAGTTTCCCCAGGTACAGAACTATTAACCCAAAAATGCAAGAGGGCAAGGTATTCTGGGGATATAAAACTTCCTACAACCTCACAGCGAGAATCCTGCTCCAGGCATTTTTTCTCCCACAACAGTCCTTCACTGTTTCATCACGGCTTTCCCATCACCTTCTCCTGAAGGCAGATAGAACCAATACAAGTTCTTCGGTCACCAGACTTCTGTGTGCTCGCAGTGCTGCCACTCAACATCCGCAGGGTCACTGCTGAGCCATCTTGTCCCCACCATCCACTTGCAGTTGTGTCTCTGCAGCATTCCCAGAGCCTTCGGCCGGGACAGCCGCTCCAACACCACTCACACAGCGAGAGGCCCTGCCTGCAAAGATTTAGAGCCGGTGCAGATACGGTAGGAGGGGGTAAGAAAAAGCAAAACAAAACCAGGTCTGGAGAGAGGAAGGCAACCAGTTGCGGGGCAGCGAGCAGAGCGTGCTGTGTGCTCCCTCTCCACTGCCTGAGGTGCTCATCTGCAACCATTCCTGCCTGACTGGTGGAGGTTGGAGCACAAGGGTGGCTTCCAGGCACCACTACAAAGAAAACTCCGTGAGGAGGGAGGGGAGACTAGAAGCACCAGCCAAAAAAAGGCTGTTTTGGTTTTGCAGGAACTCTACCCACCCTTCACCTTCAGGGACACTTCCTCCCCTTGCCACAAGTAACAAGCACAGATAATTGAAGGAAAACATCATTTCCCAGAGCACTTCTGATCTGTATTATCCATGCTCATTACAAGCCGTGAGGTGCATTCTGGTCTCCATCAGCTCCAAGCAAACAGGAAAGTGCAGCACAGGGGTAAGGGGCAGAACTGCTGCTGGGAATGCACAAAAACCAAACCAAAACCACTTAACAGCTCTTGAAGGACTGGCAAAGAGATGTGGGCTTGTGCTCAGGCCAGGATATCAAAGCCCTAGGGCATTTGCACAGCCCAAGTTGCTTCCCTGAGCTTATCCAAGAGAGTGGATTTAACTGGGCAGTCCTGGGGCATCAGAGGCAGAGTTCAATTCTCATCTATTGACTTGTGTGGGTTTTGTCCTGCCCTCCTTTAGGTTGCCTCCTAACCTTGGCAACAGTACCTCACCGGTCAGTTTACCAAAAAGATGACTTGGAAAAAGGAAGAAGTTTTTCTTCCTTTTCAGTAATTTTCTTAAGCTTTGGGGGTCTTGTGTTTTTGGGGGTTTTTTTGCCATTGCACATGGAGTTAGTTGCTGCTAACCTTTGGCTGTTTCTACTCTGCTGCCATGGCTGGTTGGGGCCTCCCAGGAGGTGACTGGACAGACACACGAGACCCAGGCCACTCATTGTCTCACCCCAGCATCTCACAGCTCCTCCCCACTTGGAGAATTCTCAAAAAGGTGTTCAGGGACCATGTTTCACCAGCTCACTGCAGAAAGACCCTATGCTCAGCAGCAAGGCATTAGACACGCAGCAAAAAAGTAGATAAGCAAGAAGACCTAGAGGGGAAAAAAATTTGCTTTGGCAGCACATTCAAGGTCCCTTTCTTCAGAAGAGCCATGAAGATCCAGAAGGGATGCAGCACACAGCCCATGTACTAAAATCAGACTGCGCTTTTTCTTAGCAGCATTAGTCTCAATCGAGGAAGCAGAAGAGGCCTGGCCAACCTGGACAGAGGGTAGCTGCATATGGAGCTACCCCCAGCAGTGCTGTTTTCCTCTGAGGGATGGTGGGATGCACAGATCTGGAACCGTCGCCCACCTCCGAGTCATCTCCTGCAGCTGCCGTGACAAATGTGGGGACAGATGGGGGAAGAGTGATGGGAAGCAGCAGTGACAGGCTGCAGCAACACACCACCTTCCTTTAAACAGCCTCGCTGCCTGCAGAACCAGGCTCCTGCTTGCATCATATTCACCCTTACCCAAAACCCATCTCCCACTCACTCAAACCTCACCTCCCTCCTCTCTTCAGCCCTCCTTGCTCCTTGTCTTCCTCCCCTGCTCCCATCAGGGTCAGGAAACTCAGGTTCAGCATCTTCCATTTGTGAATTATGTGATTTGTACCATCTCCAGCCTGGTAAACTATACGATACTGGAGAGGATCCAAGACTGCAGGAAGCATGTCTGCCTTGGAAAAGACAAGAAAAAGAGGAAGAAACTGTATGGGAAACTAGATGGGCTCTTCCTTCACCTGGTGCCCCAACCTCTCCTTTCCAAGCCGTGTGATTTATCTCTCTCCGGACCATCTCTGCAGGAACCAGGTCCATTACGGAAATTAAAATGCGCTGCTGCCAGCAGCTGGCAAGATCAAACCCTCAGCACGCCTGTCCCCTCCAAGCAGGGATGGCAGACGCCATGGAGCTTGCAGCCAAGTGCAGCAGAGATGGTGCCAAGAGAAGCTCCTGCACTGCGCCCCGATGGGCCACCAGCTTCGAAGCCTGCTGGCCAGTGGCACAGCTCAGAGGGCCAGCCAGGTGCCAGCCTGAAGCCGGATTCTGGCACAGCCAGGCTTCCAGGAGCAAGGGGAGAGTAAACTCAGACCTGCCATGCCACTGCTTGCAACCCACAGCATAAGCACATCTGAGGTGTCAGAGGGACACCAGGATGCTTCAACACCGAGACCGAGTTTGGGGTAGGGGGACAAGAAAACCCTTTCCCTTCTCCCCACAGCTTCCCTTCCTAGGGAAATATCCCCAGCAAGAATATGCCTGAACCAAGGCAAGATTCACCTCCCAGGACAAATAACTAACACAGGGGGCTGGTGGCTGCAGGCGCTGCTAGAAGGTGTGATCAGCCAAGAGATCCTTCCCTGCAAGAAAAGCTTCAGCTTCACTCACACAAGAGGAACTCTAGAAGAAGCAGCTTGATGTCTCATTGACTGCAAACACATCAAGGTCATTATCATTCCCTAGAAAAATCTTTTTTACTCATGTATTTCCAAATGATAACACGAGAGCATTCAATCTTGAAGACGTTTGTGCTCCGAGCTGGTGACAGCTCTGGAGGAAGCACAGGAATAAATGCCTGGGGAAGCGTATTAGAAGGGCTCAGAGCTGGCAAGGCAGGCACAAACTTCTCCTGAGCAAGATGAGCTCAGTCAGGCATTACTGACTGAAACAAGAAGAGAGAAATGCAGCCCACGCTGTGAGGAGGCAATTTTCAGGTGCCCCTTCCCAGCCCCATGCAGCAGCATGGTGCTCCCTACACCAGCACTCCTCAGTCCAAGACACTGAAGACATCACCGAGCAGCCCACAAAACACTGCAAAGGCAAAACCTCGCAGCCACACAGCAGCACTTGCACACACAGGCAGCCACAGGAGAGGGAGAGCAGATTTGTGAGCAGAGAAATGTTGGAATATATCATAAAACAGCCCACGGATTTTTGTCATAAGAAGCAAGGTGGCCCTTAAAAGTCAGGGGATGCAGTCCTGTAGGCTCAGATCTTTGTGGCCACATCAAGACCAGGAAAGAAAGAAGCCTTACAACCAAAGGGCCTTAAAACTCCCGCTGTTTCCTTGATGCAGAGAACGCAGATGATGTGCACGGACCCTGGCCTTAACAGCAGGACGAGGTGTCCTTATGCACTCAAGCACCAAAACAGGAGCTTGTTCTGCCTGAGGTTCTGCTGGCCTAAGGTCTTGTACAGCCAAAGGGCAGACGAGAAACCACCGGCTTTGGCGGGGGTATCAGACAATCTGGGTTTTTAATGAATTTCCCGCAAACAGACTACTTGCTGGTACTTTCCATCGCTTAAGACAAAAGAGTGGAAGTTTATCATCTGGGCAGTCAGAGCACTGCCATGCCAATGATCAGCCTAATCCCTCTGATTAGAAGAGGATTTGGAAAAAAACAGGAGGGGAGATTTCCTTCCTTCCTTCCTTCCGCAGCATTTCAAACAAACCCACTTCGTGCTGTGCCACGAGGTAACCTTTTACCAGGCTGTCCCCAGCCCAGCCTAGACACAACAGAGCACCGAGCACTGTACCTGGAGCCAGAGATCTTAATTCTTAAGTGCCTCTGACCATGTTCTGTTAAAGGCATCACAGCAACCCCCACACCACGGCAATATCCTCCTGCACATCACCTGGGAGAGCCCGGGGTGACCCCACCCTCGGCTGGATCTGAGCCCTGACCTCCCGGTGCCCTTTCAAACCCTCTGCACTCTGCTCCCTGCATTGCCATGATACTCTCGCTCCCGGTCACAAGGAACCTGCCAGGATTGCTGATCAGCTGCATGATCTGCTTAAGAGGAGCAGATCAAAGCACACCAGCCAGCTCCTTTGCAGCCTGTGCCATTTCTGTCCTATGCCTCTCAGTTCTTAGGGAAGCAGCAGGGTCAGCCAGGTGCAGGTAGCACTGTAGCATGGGCTTACTCATGCCTGTCCCCCAGGAGCTGGAAGATGCTGGAGAAACGTGGCAGCTTTGCAACCAAATGCAAATCCGAATCCCCAATCCAAATATGGGGAACAGCAGAAAGGAAAGCAAAAGTACCCTTTGGCAGGTCCCTTTCTCCCAGGGAAGGTCACTTGGGCCCGCAGATGCAGGGAGGCGTCAGAGTGGGGCTCTCCATCAGCTGTTGACAGCACAGACACTTCATCTTCCGCCAGCAGGAACGTCTGGGCAGCCCTGCATAAGCTCCTCGGGTACTCTGGACCATCACCAAGTGACAGTTCATCCTCATTCTCCCATCCTTGCCAGCCTTCTGACCATCCACTCCCTAAATAGCTCAGATCGTTTCAAAGGGATGGTGCAAGGAACAAGAGGTTAAAAAAAAAAAGTCTTCTCCCTCTCTCACCTGCCCGTGCAGCATCTCGGTCTGAGGCTGAGGGTCAAACAGCCTCCTTCAGTTCAAGGCAAACGGAATCCTGTGATTTTTAAGTGACCATCTGTGACCCAGAGCTGCAGCGTGGAGAGAGTGGATATAGACCTGCATCTTAAGCAGATTGGATTTTATATTACACTTACACAGCACAGACAGCAGAGAGATCCCCCAAAGACTTCACAGCCAGATGTAACAGCAACGTGCAAGGCTTAATGCCACGCAGGGAACACGCTCTCCACTGGCTGCAGCCTGGCTGCTCAGACCCTGCCTCACCGAGGGGAGCACGAGCCAGCAGAGCCTTTATTTTTTCCTAAGGCAAGAGCTACAGCCACTCAGTTTTTGGTTACCCAAAAGAACGTAGGCACACTGCTACCAAGGCTGCAATGCACCACATCTGCAGGCCAGCTCCTGGTGAGGGTTATCCTTACCCAAAAGCACCAAACCAGCCTGCCAATGATCCACACAGGGAGCAAGAGACTGCGCTCAGCTAGGGAGCAGCACCAACACACTCCCACCTGCCTGAGCATCACTCCCGGCGAAGCACAACAGGCACATGGCAGAGCTGGGAGCACTGAGCATCTTTCCTGCTGGTGTTTCCCCTCTGGATAAAACGCAGTTCATCCCCGCTCTGCAAACATCCCTGTGCATCACTGCCCCGGCCAAGAGCCGTGTTCTGCAGCTCAAGGGCAAGCAGATGGTAGAAAGCCACACTTGCAGCGGGAGCAGAGCAGGAAGCCTTCGAATCAGGCTACAAATGCAATACAGCCACGCTGCTCCAACTGGCAAGCCCTTTGCCGTGCATAAGTAGAGTCATTGCCTCCCAGCACCTGCACACTGCCTTCAATTTACACATGACGACGCTAATTAACACCCCATCTCCTATGGACTAAGGCTGGAAGATCAGTCTAGTGAGCCCAACCTTGCTCCATCCCCAGCACAGCTTTCTGCCATGCCAAAGTCACTCCCGACCCTTTCCTTCCCCATCAAAAGGGGACTGCCAAAGGCTCACCAGAACCGGTGCTGCCAGTTCGTGGGTTCTCTTTCTGAATTTAAAGTTGTGTAGAGAAATCTGTGAGGTATTTTTCAGGCCAAGATGCTGACATTTTATTTGCCCAGTATGAGCACCCTCAGTTGCTTTATTGCAAAGATGTAATTGCACAAAGCACCAAGAACAGGAAGGGACTGGGAAAACCTCTGTGAGGTGCAGCTGGGACGTGCCTGATCTTACAGCTGTCACACATCAGTGCTGAAGACGTACAACCAGATTACTGTCATACAGCATAAAACCTGTACCTGGAGATGCTTGACAAGGCATGTCTGGGCAGAGGAGGGGTGCAGCATGAAGCTGGGGTGCACAGCATCACCAAGGCTCCTCACAGCACAGAGCCCTGCTGGAGGGCACCTTGCAGCTGCAGGTACACAGGCTTTGCAGTGGTGGAGTGTGAGGGATGAGCTTCCCACTCAACCCTGAGAGCAGCTGAGCCCCGATAGATGGAGGGAGAAAAAGCCAGCTCAGCCAGGTCCTCAGCTCTTCCCAAGAGCGGGTGGGTGGTGTGGCGATGCTGTGGGTGATCAGGACTTGCTTTCCTGAATCCATGCACTTAGACAAATTTACAGCAGAGGGGAAAAAATAAAAATCTCTTTACTTTTGAGACTGTCAAAGGCTGGAGTTACACAGTGCAATGCTCACCCTGTTGTTATGCTGTTCCTTGCATGTCCACTGCTGTCCACTGCTAGGGACAGAACCCCAGGACATTTGGCTGCACTGACCAAGCCATTCTCAAGGAATAAGCCAGCCTAAAGCATGCAGCAGGAAAGCACTGGGGCAGATATTCCGATTCACATTTGCAAGGGCTTTTGACAGGAGCAAAGAAAGAACATTTTAAGCATTCCTTTCAGCCAGCACGCATCTCGGCCCATGAGACCTCTCCTAGGGCAAGGCACAAGAACAATCTCTTTCAAATCAAGGGCTCCTTTGTCACCCTGCTGCAAGCCATTTGACCTTCAGAGTCAGAAGGAAGCTCATATCGCAAGTGGTCTGATGGGCCCGGGTTGGGAGCGAGCCCAGGCACTCGAGAAGGACCACGGCCCAGCTGCCAACCCCAGCATCTCAGCAGGGAGATAAACAGACCCCGAGCCTGAGCACTCAGCTCTGGAAACACTTGCTCCGACTCAGCACATTTCCTCTGACAGCCAGACGCAGAAGGTCACTCAGACCAGCTTTCCACATACAAGACGTATCCTTGCCAAGACAGAAAAGTCCCAGGCCAGGCTGTGCCACAGGTGTCCGGAGAAGGTTTAAGCCTTTGAAACAGACCTCACTTCACCAACAGCTTCTTCACATTTCTTTTAAATGCATCAATCCCTACCGCCCTCCCTGCTCTGAGGAGGGAGATTGCACAGCCCTCTTCATTCATTCACTGCTCTCCCTGCAATTGCCTCGCCTTGAATATTTGGATCTCTCTTCTCTGCACCTAACTGCAGAGGTATTTATTAGGGAGCACAGGACCTCTGAATGATACATGGGGGCAGCTGATCCCACAAGAGCCAGCAGAGCTTCTGCCCTAAAATTCACCAAGCACCTTGGTTGCAGCCTTTTGAGAACTGCTTGCTGTCGACAAGCTCTCCCCCACACCAGGAACCTCGACAAAGTGAGAGCCAACATGAGTTACTATTGCTGTGGCACCTCTGACACGCAGCTGTGCTGCCAGGGACTGCTCTCCCCATGGACTGTGCCTCCTGCTCTGCACCAAGGTAGGACCACAGCACCTCCAAGCCATTGCGGAGTCCAGCCAGCATCCAGAATGCTGTATCTTCTCCCAGCCTTCAGATGCTGGGCCCTAGCAGAGGCTCTCAAGCCAGCCGAAACTCTAAACGTGTGCCTCAGATATCAGTGTATTTACACACAGGAGCTGCTTGTTGGTGCATAAACAACAGAAGGGACACCGGCCCCCAAGACAGGGTTCAATCCCCAGCAATCACCCAGCTACCCCCACTTCCACACCCCCACTACTGCCTTTGCCTGGTGCAAGACAGAAAACAAACATGGACTAACACCAGCCCAGCCAATATTCTCCTTCAAACCTGCCTTGCAATGACTGAAACCATGACAATAACAACAGTTTTTACAAGGAGACAGGAACGAATCTGAGCATCAGGCACCAGCAAGAAGGAAGTCACAGCTACGTGGGCACCGCAGAGAGCTGATCTTGGATGGTACCTGGGTCAGCATGAGCAAGGCACACGCTGGCTGGCATGCCAGCTTCTCCAGAAATGGGAAATGTGTGACAGATGCATCGTGTTTGTGTAGCAGAACCGCCGCTGCTGCTCCCACAGAGCCCTGTCAGTCTGTTTGCACACAGGCACACCTCAGGTCTGTGTGTGTACCCTTCCCAGCCTACCCAGGCAGCGAGGTGTTACAATACACATTTAACTAATTCAATTACTGGGGAAAAAAAAATAATAAAAAATTAGGGCATACAGCCTGTGATTAAGAATTTCTTTCTCAACACGCTGGCAACATGCCTGCAATTACCGAGCCCTTGATTCTCTAAATTCCCCGGAGATCAACAGCACCTGATACCAGCATGTCCTCAGGTCTTTCATAACCCAGAAAGCCGCTCCCCCACCCCGCTGTTTCAACACTGGTGAGATTTTTCACACCTTGCAGCTCAGAAACACTTAAACCTCGGACATCCAGCCCGGCAGGTCACACCAGATTCGCTGGAGTAATTGGCAGCACAGGTGGGCTGCAGCTGACACAAGCCAGGGCAAAAGTACTCTCATTAAAAGCAGCAAAGCAAGACCACGCTCAGTGCGATGGGAGGAAAATTGCTTCCCACACCGACTCTGTCGAGGCAGCCACCAGGAGCACCGCAAAGGCAAGAGCTAGAACAGCCCTCCCGCTAATAAGATCCCCCAGAAATGCAAACGATGGCCAAAGTAGCTGCGTGAAGGCAGGGCAGGAGGCTGGGGAGAGCCAGATGGCTGTTCCCAGCCAATAACCCCAGGTGCCATAGGGTTAAATCGATGCGTGAAGCTATTAAAGGGGGTGGAAGTGTTTTAACATGGTTGATTGAAATTCCTCACACTTTTAAGTCGACAAGGACCCCATTGGGGCTTAATGGGCTAGCGCAACCCGCCCCATTACAGGTCGTTAACACGAACAAGGAGCCTTGGGAAGAGGGGCAATTAGGGCTCCCCACTAACTCTGCAAGAGGGACTCTCTCCCCAGCTTTGAATCCCACCGACTGCAAAGAGGGATCCAGGAAGAGGCCATCCCCTCCTCTAGCCCCTGCACTTTCTCCACCTGGGAGGGGCACGCACGTCGGAAGCTTGCGGCAGGTTGAGCTCTCAACAGGCTGAAGGGGCAGAAAACTGGCCCCCAGAACAAAGCACAGCGCAGGGAGCTTCCAGCCTCCTCTGCTGGAGGACATCACTCTGCCCCACTTTCCTTCTTCCGGATTCAGGGCTGAGGAGCCACTGTCCATCACACATCTAGCAGCAAGAACGAGGAGATACCAACGAAGTATCCGTGCTGGAGAAGCAGTGGGCTGCTCCCCAGAGGCTACAGGGCAGTGCTGGGATTGCTGCAGCCCTCAGTTTCTGCCATGTGGAGTGTGGTATTTCCAGCCTAGAAATAAAGTTAAGACTTCTCAGGAACTTAATAGGTATATACACTGGTTGTTTTCCACTGGCAAGAAAACAGTGACTAAAGCTGGGGTAGAAGGAAAAGCAAAGAAGACTCACTGCATTACTACCTAAACTACCAGGTTACAGCACCTTGCCCTGCTCTTCTCCAGACATCCCTGGGGAGGGCAACCAGATCTGTTGGCATGGCGGGGTGGGAGCCCCGAGGCTGCAGACCTGGAACTAAAAATGGGAGAGAAGTGGCCCCCAAATGTGGCTGCCAGCTTCTCCCACACAGCCAGCTCTGGGGAGGGTCTGAAATACTGATCTGCTGAATAGACTTTACAAATTCGGAAACAAGAACAATCCAGAGCATCAACGCCTTGCTCAACCCAGAGCAGAGAACAAGCTGGGAAAGGCTCCGGGTGGCTGCAAGAAGAGTTGTGGATGGGAGAAAGAGACCACCCATGAGGGAGAATGCCTGGAACAGTCCCCAAAAAAGTGGAGAAAAATCCTACAATGCAGAGTGCAGACAGCCTTGGACACGATTATTTGGCAAATAAGGATTTCACTGTGATGGAACTGATACATATTTTTTCTTCCCTCCCATAAGAGGGTCCAAAGCTCCCAGAGAGAATATAATAAGAAACGAGCTCAAAGGGTCTGCTTTCCTCAAATACCTCTTCCTTTGGGCTTCCAGCCCTGTCCACAATCTAAACAGCCCCAACACATGCAGCCCATCAGGGCTTTGGCCTCTCGCAGGTGGTGGTTCCCTTCCTTGCCTGTCCCGAGGGTGGGGTAAGATCATTGCAGCAGCACAATTCACCACGGGCAGTGATGTGACTCTGGACCTGCATCAATCCAGCCAGGATGCAGCTCCAGCTCCTTCCCTTCTCCTCTGTACTCAAACACCTACCAAACATTGAGGAGACTCCACTCACAGCCCTGTGGTGGCTGTGTGAAGTAGTTGCAGCAGTGTAAGTCTGACTTCTCCTATGGAGACCTAGCTGTCACTTCTAGTTCAGCCCAGGACAAGCCAATTAACCAGTTTTCTCTCCAGAAGTCTCCACAGCAACTATATTCTCACCCTGACCATTGTCTGCTCACCACGGTGCTTCCCTGGCCCGAGGACACCCTCTGTAACACCACTCCATCCCTCCGACTGCACCCAGCTCCTCCGGGCTCCCACTTCTGCACACACCCTTCATCGCAGCCGCCTTTCCTCAGGCAAACAGGCCCTGGTCAGACCTCACCAGCCTCCAGCTGCAAATACTCACCTCTTTGCATCCTCTTCCAAGCCCCTTCCCAGCATCCCCTTTCCCCCAAAATACTTCTTACTGTTCTGTGGCATGGCTCCCGAAGATGCCCATGGAATTGCTCAATATTTAGCGACAAATCACTTTGCACTTTGCTCCCATCATCCTAGAAGGAGCCCCAGAAACACCTACAGAAGTCTCACCCCAGCTTCGGGTTTGCTTTGATGCCTCAGAAGGGACCGAGAAACTGCTGTGAAGCCACAGGCAATGACCTCTGTCCCACCCGCACCAGGGCTGGGCTGCACCAAAAGCAGAGTTAGGAGCAGAGCCCAGCAGAGTTCCCAACCAGGAACCATTTTCAAGCTGCTGCCTTATCCCTGCCTCTGGCTGGGGAAGGGCAGAAATACCTGCAAATCCCACAGGAGAAACAAACAAACAAACAAACAAATAATTCCAAGCAATTGATTTCTTGCCATCCCCTTCTTGCACGGGGACAGATCCAGCTGGAAAGGACCTCAGTGACACACCTTATGTCTTATACCCCTGGAAGCCACCCCAACAGGGAGGGCAGGAACAAGCAGCATTAGCAGGTACCCAAGCCCCTTCCAGAAATCCAGGAGAGGAACTGGAGCCCCTTGGAGAGAGGAGTGCTCAACCAGGCAGGAGCCACATCTTGCAGCAAACAATTTGATGGTGAGCTATTGGCACAGGTTGCTCAGAGAAGCTGTGGCTGCCCCATCCCTGGAAGCGTTCAAGGCCAGGCTGGACAGAGCTCTGAGCAACCTGGTCTAGTGGGACGTGTCCCTGTCCAGAGCAGGGGGGTGGAATGAAATGATCTTTAAGGCCCCTTCTAATCCAAACCATTCTGTGGTTCTGTGATTTCGCTCTGCAAAGGCCAGGGCGAGCCCAAGCTGCAAAGGCTCCAGTGGGTCTCATAATGCTGTTTTCTGCCAGACTTGGAGCTTGAAGACACCACAAGGGCATGAGCTTCCTCCCAGCACCCCATCCGCCCCCAGGAGATGTTACCCGGCCTCATATAATAGCAGATGTTCAACAGAGAGGGGAACCACAACAGGGCAGTTGAAGGGACCAGGGGCACTGCTCTAACCCTGCTTTTGCCTTGCTCACAAAGGAAGCACTGCTGAACAAGTACACGGCCAGGTCCGTTCCCCCGCTGCCATCACACTGCAGCGCTGCCCGAGGAGCGCAGACTACTTCCCCGCCCGATCCACCATGCAACATTTGTTCTGCATTTCAGGCACTGGCAGCTCTTATTTGTAAGATGATGAAGCGGTCTGAAGCCTTCCACATACATGCCAATTAGATGCTCCAAACCCCGGGCTCAGCGGAAGGTCAAGCGCGTGGCGCGCCGTGCTCAGCCGCACGCTCCCCGTGTCAGTCGGGCTCCTCGATGGGATGTCTGAGGAACACTTGGAACAGCGTCCGCTGCTTGGTTTCATGGTTCACAAGGAATTGGCTCAAAATGGGGGGGGGTGCTAGAAATAAAAGTTGAGGGGGTTTTTTTTGTTTTAAACAGAGAGGCCAGATGTATAACAGTCTCACAACTTCGAGCTGTTTTGATCCAGCCAGCCCCCTCTCCGCTGAGTTCTGTCAGGAGACAGGCACAAAGCACCAATTAAAGACGAGTTATGCTTTTTCTGTGAAGCAAAAAAGAAAGGAGGAGGGGAGGGGGAGAAGATGATGGGAAGTGGGGAGAAGAAATCCAGCCCTGGAGTAATTTTGCTTTCAAAGCAAGCTGTCAAGGCAGCCCCCTCTCCTCCCATCTCCCACGGAGGAAGAGCGAGGGAGCACCCGCGCGCCGGCTGCGGACGCATGGCATCAGTCATCAGACCACACCATCAGTCACTTGGCACATCAGGCCGAGCCGTGCCCCCGCTTTCCCCCGGGCATCTGTCAAAGCCCGTGACAGGGAGCCAGAGCAGCAGATTCTCAGTGAAGATGGGCTGAGCACAAGCCCCACCAGCTCTGATGACAAGAATCCCCACTTATGGGCAATTAGACGGGGAACAAAACAAAACAAAAGCAGCAAGGACTCGGGGCACTAGCTAGCTCGTGTGCCCACATCATCAGCTCCATTTCTCCGTGGCAGAGACATGCACAGCGAGCACAAGCATGCAAACACTGCCTCTTCTGTCATATAGGTTACCATGTTTGAAGGCTCCCTGCACAGCCAGCAGCTCTCCTGGCTCTCAGCAGAGCTCAGGACAGAGAGCTGAGAGCTTCCCTCATGTATTCCACGCCACTGCTTGGTTCAATCCAAGGCTACCTGCCTTTGCGACATACTGCCAAGGAACCACAGCACCAGCAGGGACACAGCAAGCTCACCTTGGGCTCATACTGCTGCCTCTGAATCTACCTGGAGCACTTGCAAGCCATTCCCAGATCTCATTTGCCAAGCACCAGTCCTGCAGCTGGACAGATTAAGAAGATTACCAAGATCCCTCTGGGCTTTATTGTTGTATGAGGAAGATAAATAGCAAGCACAACCCTTTCTAGGGTGAAAAAGGGCAGGGATTTAGGTACCACACGAGCACCAACCCCAGCTTTAATAACCTATACGTTTCCTTAGCAAAGGAGCCTTTGCAGAGCCCATTGGTACTGATTAGGGCATCGGCTTCACTCCCACTTCTTCCTTCCTGGGCTTTCTGAAAGCCTCAGCTAATTACAGCAGCAAAGTCACCCACGGGGGAGATAATGCACGCTCTCATTTCAACAGGGTGGCACTCCTGCTGGGCTGGCTGCTCCCAAGGAGGGGATACCCTCTGCCACCTTAGCAGGGCCCAGTGTTGTGGGCTGGATCCATCCCACAGTCAGCCCAGAGGAGGAGGGAAGAGCATCTCTACCCCGGTTCAGGTCTGCCTGGGCTGGCTGCACACACTCCCAGCTCGCTAGCGAGTGCCCTGCTCATTAGCATGGGGTCACTCAGCTGCAGCAGGGCACAAGCACCACTTGGCTATTGCAACACCACTCACGTCCACTGCTGTGGAAGTGTTGAATTTCTTTTAAGAGCCCTGAAGATCTTGGTTTGAATTTAAGGGAGGAAAAAAAAAAATCTCACAAAGAATTGCAGGATCTCTGTAAACATACCAGAGGAAAAAAGAAAGCGAATCTTGGAGCCTCTTGACCTTGACAATGTCCTTATAATTACAAGACTATTTATTTTCAGTTAAACCCCAACTATTGAACAGACAATGTCAAGTTGGTTTTTTCCTGAGCAGGTGATTATCCTGCCTGACTAATCTAATGAAAATTATCAGGAGGCTACTGACCTCCTGCTACACACACTAAATAATGCACAAAGCTTCAGGATCAGACAGGCAAATCATAACCCTGCCTTATCTTAATCACTTTCTATACAGCTCCAGGCCTGTTCCACTCCTGGTTGGCTGTGTTAGCCAAATGCTATCTCAGTGGAAACCACCGCAGAGCCAGCGCTGAGAACTGCACGGCAAAAAGTTACCTCCTTAAGATTTATTTTTGTAGAAGCCAAGAGCTGCAGAGGCAGATATATTTAGTCTTTAAGCTGCTGTCTGACTCCTGAGCTTATAGCATGAGGTGGTGGTCCCCTGGCACCCGGCTTTGGGAAAAGCAGTATTTTCCCACTGCTTTGATGCAGGGTACAAGGAAGGTAAAGTCTAAAAAAAAAAAATGTGCACAAAGGGGTTCACTGCTCCAGACAGGTGAAGCCACCTTTCCACTCCATCCTCTCAGAACCTTGTGTCAGCCTCCCCCTGCAGACAGGGCTGCCCACGGCTTCTGAAGATGCCACAGCACAGCATGAGGACTAGGGCAAAGCAAGAGGACCCAACACCGGGGATGCTCTGTCCCCAGCTCGGGGCCCGAGGATCTGCAGCAATCCTGTCCCACTCCTTGCAGCACCACTCTCCTTCAGGAGAGACAAGTGCAGCAGCTGGAAGAGATAAAAGACTACAAATATCAATTAAGGAGCGTAGAACTAAAGGAGGAGACATTAAAAAAAAGTTATCACACACTTGCCACACAGCCTCAGCTCGAACAGCACCCACAGCTAGACAAACAGAACGCGTCGGGGAGACTTCAAGCCTAAAATAAGTTTCCACTTGGGAATCTACAGAGAAAGGTGGGAAAACGCTGCTAAAGGACAAGCTGAATAATTTTTATACCCCCGGCTCCCCAGCGTGAAACCACAGCTACAACACCAGAGAGAAGACACCCCTCTTACCCATCCAGTCTGACCTTGCTGCCTCGTCCTCAGCACCCATCATTCGTGGTGCTTCAGGCATCCTGGCACAGGAGCTCCCAGATCCCCTGCCATCACCGCTGCAGCCAGGAGCTTCACCTCGCAGCCCTCACAAACTGCTGACTGCCTCAGCAGCCTTGCTCCTGCCTTGCAAGGCTCTCCCCATCCACAGAACACCTCATTTATCCTCCCACCCCAGGAGTCTCGAGTCACTTTTCTCCAGCTGGGGAGGTGCTAAGCAAGATGTGGGTGGACAGGATTTCTCCTATTTTAAATGGCCATTTCTTCCCATCTTATGACCTTTCAGAAGAACAGGGGCAGTCTCTTCTAAAGTGAGCAGAAAAAAAAGCCCAAGGTGGTTTTAGACATGACAGAAGAGGGAGCAAGAGAAAGCATAGAAAGGCAGGCAGGAAATAGCACAAGATTCAGCTTTGGGAAAATACCAGCTAACACGTGAAAGCAAAATGATCCATAGCAGAGATATTCAAAGGGAAGCAAAAATCTGGGAAAAATTAATGTCCACAGCAGCAATTGTTGGGGGAACAGTGATCAGGCAGGGCTTTCAAACTGAGCTGTGCTGAGGCAGAGGCTCTACCCAGGGCAGATCCTAAAACTGCTGATGGAGGAAATCTGCACTGCTACTCTGTGGACATGGCCATGCCCAAAGGTGTCTCCAGAGAGATGATCCTGAGTCCCAAGGAGCCTGGTCACACCACCTGGACATGCTATGGCTAAAAGGGGTAACTGTCCAGGACACAGCAAAAGGAAAGATCCTTTGTTTTTCACCTCAGTTTTACGGAGCTGCCTGTTGCTGAGGCATCTGAGCTACTTCTGGGAGGAGTTAGAACAATAAATAAACTCCTCCATCTAGTCTGGGTGACGAGAGCAACCTCTGGCTTCTGTGGTCATTGAAGCCAACTCTGTAGTGGCTTGTGTCACACAGCCTTGCTCCAGCCACATATCCCGACTGCCCTGGAAAGCCAAGGTGCAGGTCAGTTCATGTCTCTGCTGTCTAGCAGCTGCTTGGTGTCCTCCACAGGCACAGCTGGGGTTGCAAGAGGGCCATTGGCTGGGTTAAACTGGCAGCACCCCACTGAGTTACGGGGGACCCTCCTGAACTGCCCTCCTTGCTGAAAAAGGCTGCTCAGGGACAGCTGAGACAGCTCCCAACAGGCACCGTGCAGGGTCTGGTGAGTGTAAAGTGGAGGTGAGAGCCTGGCAAACCCAGTGAACTACAGCTGTCTCAGGACTGACTTTGTCATTGTGCCTGGTCAGGGAGGAGGCTTGCACAAGAGGAAGGGATGGAGTTAAAACCATATTGCACAAAGCCCTCAAAAGTGCTCCAAGGACTAGAGCTGGAGCTGGCTGCTGGTGCTGGGACCAAGGGGTGGCTCTGGCTCCAGCTCCAGTGCCTGCGGCCACCCCTGGCTCCCTATTCCAGAGCAGGGTAAGCACCATCCTCTTCTCATGCCAGGAGACAGGCGCTGAGCCTTCCCGCTCACACAGTGGCAGGAGGTTGTGACACACAGGTTGTGACTGCCTGGGAGGGACTGCGACACACCAGAGCTTGCAAATGCATGTTCTGGGGAGGTTTCTCCACTCCCCAAGCTGACTTCCAGCTAGAGACACGTGCCTGTGCTTGTCCCCAAGGCAGACAGCAGCAACGGAGGCATCCTCTGGTGCCGCTCCCCACCAGCAGAGCATGGCAAGGCACTGGAGTGACAGCCCCGAGGGACACGGGAGCAATTTCCTCACCGCACACACAAGGACAGCTCTCGCCTTCCTTGCTGAAACCCAGTGGGTGAGACGCTGATTAGTGCCACTCATCCTGGCTGTCTCAAGGCAGGCACCCAGCCTGCTGGCACTCTGCTGAGAGCCCACCAGCTCATCGCACACGTGCTCACCTCTAAGACCTAGGTCAGATGCAGCCTTAAGGAGGAGGAAGGGTTTGCCTGCAAGCCTCTGCCACTGCCCTCTCCACCCCAACACATCTTTTTCATTGCAAACCTGGCTCTGTCTGCTGCTTTTGAACACCTACGGCTAGCTGAGCCTAGAATGGCCTGATCAACAGGGAGGAAAAGGAAGCTAAAATCTGTTTCTCTTCACCCGTCCACCAGCAGAGCTGTTGCTCCAGCCCCCACATGTTACTGCCGGTGATGGGAGGCAGGAGGAGCCCAGCTGGACTCCTCCAAGACAGGGATGGAGCAGAGCGAGCTGTTGCTGGGCCAGCACTTAGGAGAAAAGCATCTTCAGTGTGACAACTCAGCAAATTTGATCTGAAACTGGCAAGAGAGAAAAAACTTAAAGCCTTTAAATGTCATCTCGGGTTTGACTGCCAGAAGCACTACACACAGACAAAGACAGACAGACAGACAGATAAGCACACTGCTGCACAAAGAGCCGGATGCCCTACTTTGATCTACTCAAGTATTTACTAATGTGTCGCACAGCTGGCAGGAGCTGTTAGCAACTCAAGAAATCTGGTTTTCTGCCACCAGCTCTGCTCTGGGGCCTCAAGGAAATCCCAAAGCCACTCCAGGCTTCAGTTTCCCCTCTTTGCAGGCAATGATGCTTCCCCCCCAACCCCTAGTGGTGGCAAGGTTAAAGGCTGACCCTGGTAATGTACTACAGCAAGCAGCCTTGGGGAACCCTCCGAGCCTAAATGCAGATGTGCAGTGAGTCAAACCTCTAGTTTGGGTCCTCTGCCCAAAGACAGGCCACATCAGTTCCTTGGGAGAGGCAAAGTCAAAATCACCAGCACGTATCCTTTGCCATTGGCTCTTCTGACCTGGGCAAGTCACGCCCTCATCTCCTTCCTTCCTCTGGCAGCACTGGGGAGATACCAGGTCCATTTGAGCACAAATGGCTCTCCCCTGTGCATAAGGCAGCCCTGCTTGGAAAAAACGCCACCATTTCTGGCCTGACCGCAGGTACAGATGTGCCAAAACTTGGAAGCACCAATGCTGCATGCTTCTCAAATCAAGGACCCACCATGGCTGTTGGGGAAGCTCCTCTTCATCCTTGCTTTGCAGATGAACAAGCTAGGGTGAACCTGAAAATGCTGATCCAGAGCAAAGAGGGGGATGACCGATGATCTCCCTTCCAGTCCTCCTCCCATCTAAACAAGCCCCAAGCACATGGTGTGCCTCAGCATTGCTGGAAGATGGCAACACGCACAAAACTGGAGCCCAGCAGGCAGGGTGTGCCAATGGGGATGATTGATGGTGGCTTGCTGGACTTCTGAAGGATGGACACCCTCACTGTGAGTCGCCAGGTGCATGCCTGGGATGTCCTCAACACTCAGGTTTCACAGAGCTCAAACTGCAGCTTCTGGCAAAGCAACTCCAACTGCGGATACAAAGGAGGAGCCTCCAAAATGTTCAGGAAGTTGGGACATTACAGAGATGGCCCATCAAAAGGGCAAGGGGTTCCTGACAGGTGGCATAGCACAGCTGAGGCATGGCCAAAAATACTGTCCAGCCAAAATGCTCCCTCCTGCACAGATGTCAGCATTAGCCGGTGCTCTGTGCCCTGTCACAGCACTCACTTCCATGCACAAAATAAAAACTAGACTCGCCAACATACCCAATGGGCCTGTCAAACTAATCACGTTAGGAGGACTGGAGACACACCAGCAGCAAGAGCCAGCCCCTGCTCCAGAGCCCTTGCAGAAATCACGCATCCAGGAGACGGAAAAGCCTCTGTCGTTCCCGTAACCAGGTCAATAAAAGCACAGACAACTCCATCCAGAGAGAGACTTTTTTTACGGATCACAAGAAAGAGCAGCTTCAGCTCCCCCAGCTGCAAATAGGTGGGCAGGCACAAAGAGGCAGCGCGGAAACGTGTCTGTGCAACACGTGTGGGCCGTCGGCCGCCCCGCACATGGCCGGGATATGGGGCAAGAGGAAACCGCTCTGAACCGAGCCGGGAGAAACAGCAGTGGCGGCTCGGTGTGACTTCTCCCACCCCCACCAGCTGGGCTCCCAAATCCAGCAGCCTCCCACCCATATGTGTGTCTGGCAGGCTGGGGAGAGACAACAGGCTAGACAAGGATTCCAAAGCCGAGAGGTCCCAGGCAGCTCTGAATGGCCCCGGATTCGCGGAGTGACAGTAACCCCTACTTTGGGGAGCAAAAATACCCAAAATGAACTTCATCCTGGTTCCTCGAGAACAAAGCAGTCCTGTCCCCAAACCCACAGTTATCTGTGGGTGCACTTTACTGTAACACTGTTATTTCTGGAGCTCTTAGTTAAGTGAGAAGCCCAGAGGACTGGACAGAGCTTTTTTTGATCGAATTTCAGAGCAGCAGCAGCCTTTTGTTGTCTCTCCTTCCTTTTAATGTATTTATTTTTCAAGCCCTTAGTTCAGTAGCACAGAGGAGGGTAAATCACACATTGATGGTGAAGTCTAGCACAGGCTGCCTCCCCTTTGCATCTGAGAACCACACTCTAACCACAGGAAAGGATGTGTCCTCATTATCACCAGCATTTTTTAGGCCCTAGACAAAAGGACCGTGGTGCAGAGCGTACCTAGAGCAGAAGCAGATATAAGATTGGTTTATTATACCTGGTATTGTTTGATTCCACAACCAAATCTCGCGCCTGGCCCCGAGGTACCCAACCCAGGCCGCTCCTCCAGGCAGAAGGGCAGCAGTGCAGATCACCCCTTCTGTGCCCTTCTGTGCTGATCAGCTCGTGACGCCACAGCACCGCGAGCAGCTCCCCACGCATCACCTCTCACGCGGCACCCTAAAATGCAGCGTGCCCCCTGCAACACTGGGACACCACAGGGAGAGCTGCGTGGGTCAGCCCCGCGTGGCAGGGTCCTGCAAGTTACTACACCCCGCCTCCAAGTTATTTGCACATGTACTCCGGGGTCTGGGAATGCCACCAGAGACCAGGAGCAGCAGGAAAATACCAGGCTGCAACTTTGTGAACAAAATGAATTCAACTGGCTTAACACCCACATAATTAAAAGCAGGCGCATCCCTCGGTAGCTGTTAGCATGGGGGTGTGCCTGGTTGCGTGTTCCCTTTCGGGGGGCTGCAATGCCACCTACAAAAGCAAAAGGAGTCCGGGCTGCTCACAGTACTGATGAAACACACAGGGAACATCCTTGCCCCAGGATCTATTTTATTTCCCGTTGAAACAGGAGTAACAGTAGCTCCTTCCTGCAAAGGAGGTCTGAGCCACCCACTGCTTCTCTCTCCTGGCAGTTCAGGGGGCTCTGACAGCCACGGGGACCTCAGCCTTGAGAGAGGAGAGAATGCTTTTGCTCAGTGTTGCTGGGAATGGCAATGGGCCCCGCTCCCCACGCTCATCCAGCAGCCAACTCCCTGGCTTTAGGTGGCTCCCACTGGCTCTTGGCACCACTGCTGAGAATGGGCAGCTCCCGCTCGCCTCTCCTCACAGGGCACACTGAAAAATGGTTTTGATGGATGAACGACAGGCAGTGAGAGCAGCCCCAGAGGGAGCAACCCCCAGCCCCCCCTCTCAAAGGGGAATCAAACACCCACCACCCAGGTGTGGTCCTGCAGAGCTCCAGGCTGCAAGCTGCTTCCAGTATCGGGGAAAAGCCTTCCCGGGAGCCTTTCCCTCTTACCCAGCACTTCTTGTACCGCTTCCTGCACCAGTTCCCCCTCACAGGGTGTGTTGCATAGTATTTAAATACAGCCAGGTCTGGGCAAGCCAGATTCCAGCTGATCTCATGTCCCCTCTGTCAGGCAGTGCTAAGAAAGGGGTCACGATTCCTCCAGCAGCTGTTAGTACAGCATCATTTAATGCAAACCCTCGCAGCCTTCCTCCTCCAGCCTCCCCCAGGCACAGAGCAGCAGAAAGTGATCCCCCCCGGGGAAAAGAGAGGAGATTTCCCACATAATGGGCACCGGTATTAACGCTTCCAACGCTGCAGCGTTCCTTTCATTCCGTGACTTTATGAACATCACTCGATGTTGGCAGCAGCCCCGGAGGGTATCACAAGTCACCTGAAAGGAAAAGAGCCTCTTCAAGCACCGGCATCTGGGCTGCCTCTGAGACACAGGGCGGCAGCTCTGGCCGTGCACGGCCACGCTGACCAGACAGCTCACAGCCACGGCACTGGATCAGCCATGCCTCAAGAGGGCTTTGATGACATCTTTAGGGTGTCATGGCTAATTAGAGCCCTGACTATACCCTCTAATTAGGTAACACTTTCAGACAAATCACCCTGTCCTCTTCAAACCACTTCACACCTCCAGATACATCCCTAATTGACTTGAAAGTTGACTCGGCACTTCTTCCCCGGACCTCCTTCCATTTCACAAGGCATTTCAAAATAAATAAACCCCTGCTCCACAGTCCTGTCTCGGAGCCCAGCTGGGGAATTGCCCTCACATCCGCACAGGCACACACCTGCGCGACCTGACACAAAACCTCCATCACAGGCACAAAGCAAGCGCTCTGACGCAGCGGCAGCATCGTCCTCCTCTGATCTCCCGTTCCTAGCCGTCCTAGTGCTACTTTCAACAGCAGTCAGCAAAGCTTTTTCTCGCAGAACAGGAGTGTTTGCGATGCGTCAGTGTCCTACTAAAAATATTGCCCGGGGGCTTGCAAGAGAAGCAGGGCTCCAGCAAAGGAGCCTGGTATCTGGCAACAGAAGGCATTAGAAAAAACCCCAACCACTGAGAACTTAATATGCCAGAATGTTATCAAGTGCCAGCATTTCAATCCAGAAGCTTGATTTCTGTTTTCATTAGGTAATGAATAAACTGGAATGATCCAAAGGTTTGCAGTTTCCCAATAGCACAAAATTTGAAGTAGATAGGCAGCCGCCCCCCC
>VZTA01024640.1:294041-308996 GCA_013398855.1 Mohoua ochrocephala
ACCCCCCGGCACAGCGCCGGGGACGCGCTCCCGGCCCCGCCGCGCCGCGCGCACCCGCCCGCACACACAGCGCACACACGGCGCACACACACACGGGCTCACCAACACAAACACACGCCCGCACACCCACACGCGCACCCCCGCAGCCACACGCCGGTCCACGCCCCTGCGGACACGCCGCCGCCGCCTCCTCCCTCCCCACGGATGCTGAGCCGGAGGGAGGCAGCGCACACACGCGCGCCCCACCGACCCCCGTGCAAACGCGCTCTCGTGGAAGCACCGTGGGGACGGAGGCACACACACACACACGCATCAGGAGCAGCAGTCCCTGCAAGTCCCCCCACCTCCCCAGAGATGCAGCCCCGAGTGCGGTCACCCCGGTGCACACTCACGCTCACGCGTGCCCCGTGCACACACGCACGCTCTTGCACAATGCGCCCTCCACATGCACGGCCCCTTCCTTCCACCGCGAGATGCAGACCCCAGAGAAGGCGCCGCGCTACCATTCCCGTGCACACCTCGGTGTGCGTCCTTGCACACGCCCCACTCGCGAGCACCGCGCTCCCTCACACCGACACTCTCCTGGAGTGCCCCACAGAAGCGCCACAGGAAGGTGCGGACTGCCATGAAAGCACCCCACTGACCCCCTCACGCTCGTTGCACAACCAAACACCCACCACACGCGCTGGCTGTGCTCCCTGTCGCGCAGCCATTGCCGCCACCCCTGCACCCACCTTCCCCACCTCAATAAAACCTGCCGGTGTGTGCCGAACAAGCCCACCCTGCCCATCCATCACAACCCCTGGAGCATGTGGGATCGTCACATTTCCCATCACAGGTAGACAGAGAGCTGTCACACGTGTGGGTGGGGTCTGCAGGGCAAAGAGGACACATGTCCCCTTGTGCTGTTCTCAGTTACTCCTGATGAGGGAGAAGCCCCAGGGGTGGCCATACAGCTGGGCCCGGTTGCCCACTCCAGCCACGACGCAACAGAATTGGGAGTGCCGGGCTGAAATGTGCCAAGGGGGGACGGGAGCCGGGTGCGAGGCTTTGGTGTGCAAAAGGCTGGGACAGGCAGGCCTGGCCGGGCAGGTGCAGGCGTGTGCTGCTGGGGCACGCCAGCAACACGTGTGAGAAGGCAGAGCTGGCAGGCAGAGGGCTCCGCTGAGAGCTGAGTTATGGAAAATGACTCTTTCCAAGGAATTGCTAAAATTAAAGCGGCAGTGAGGCCAAGCAAGCAGGAGCCAATGGGGAGGGTGAGCAAGGACAGCCAAGCAGCCTCAGGGCAAGGAAGGGCAGGGTGGGCAGGAGGCCGAGGGGAAGGCACCCTTGCAGGGCATCCACCCCCGCCCCCAACTCCTGCCAACTGCCCGGGCAATTGCAAACACCTTGTGGGTAGGGTTTGGGGAAAGGCTTGACTGGCACCCCGGTGGCACCGGCTGGGGGATGCCATGGAGCAGGGAGCCTGGAGGAAATAGCCTTTCCCAGCCACATCCCCCACTTGGCTGCCACTGTGCAGAAAAATACCTCTGTTTTCCCAGCCTGGAAAAGACAAATGCCCATGAAGAAACAGCCTGCTCCCTGCCAGGGGCTAGTTGCCAGCAAGGGGCAGGGAGCAGTGCCCACAGGGGATTTTGGGGAGCCCTGCAGAGCCCTGTAACTCATTGTGCACATCCTCTGCCCTTATCTCCAGCCTGGTGACTGTGGCAGGGCTGGGACATCAGCATTCAGGTCGGCAGCAAGGGCTGTTCCAGCTTCCAGATATCTGAGTGTTCCCAGCTCAAATCCCCGTGACTCAGGAAACAACACATGCGAGAAAACTCTGCAGAGCGACTTGGGAGAAATACTCCCGTTGGCAGGTTCCCACTTTCCCTGGCATCCCAGGACTTCTCCTGGTCTGAAGAAAACAACAGTAGTAACAAAACAACAGAACTTTCTTCCTGATCTTCCTGTTAAAGAAAAAAAAACCAAAAAGGTAATCTTTGGGCAAGCCTACGAAAGTCATTCTCTTTTGTTTTGACTAGAGAAGTGTTGATCAAATCAAAGCTACCACCTCTCCCCGCAGCTGTGGTGACAATGTTACACAGGCAGAGGAAGGGGGCTGGGTGGGAGCCAGGTTTTGTGTAGTTTTTCGTTGGTGCTGCTTAAAGACACTGCTAATTGGATGGAAATAATGATGTTTTGTCTCAGATGAAAGTGCACAATAAACTATCTGTTTATTGTTACTAGTTTTATCCACCGAGAATAACCAGCTTGTTGGGGCTCTGGGGGAATTTGTGATAGCAGGTCGTAGAAAAAGAACAGGAAAAAAAAAAACAAAACAGGAGGGAAAACTAAAAGTCAAAAGGAGATGTCTCCAAGGCTGTTCAGCAGGTTGCAGCAGAGGTGGGGAGTGACCCTGCTGCCCAGAAAATCAGGACTAGATTGAAGTAGTCGCAAAATGTAAGAAAAGGAAAAAATATTCCTGCCCCTTATTCTCCCTCTCCCTCCCTCCCTGCTGTCAGCCAGTAGCAGAGATGAAGAAGAAGGGGTAAAAGGTGTGCAAGAAGCAGCAGCTCTCCGATGCCACTGGGAAGTGTGTCAGGAGAGCAGGTGGTTTTCCAGGGACAGGAATGGAAAGATACCGGAGCATTAATAGGTCCAGGAGCAGAGCTGGACCTGGGGAAATGATTCTCCATTAGCTTGTGAGCCAGCACCGGTCCATCACCCTGGGCTGCTTTCCCCACCCACAGCACCCCAGTGGGAGCCCCTCAGAGAAAGCAAGGGTCTCACCACCAGCCTGTACACTGATGTTCAACCAGGACACTCGTCCCCAAAAGTATCACTCTAGTGCAGGACACGCTGCCCACCGGACTCCAGCAGCAGTGGTACCCCAAGGAGCAGAGCAGATGCTCCACAGCTGCGTGGCAAAAATGTAGAACAGCTGAGCCACGGTCAGATCCTGAGCTGGCCAGCTTGAGGCTGGTCCCGGCCAGTTGTGAAGCAGCACAGATCTCTTGGACACCTGAGGCCAAAGCTCAGGGGACAGCATTGGCCTGGTTTACCCCAAAGCTGCGCATATACGAGGTGAGAGTCCGAGCCAGTGTCTTTCCAAACCGTTTATTTGATGCTCTGTGACAAACATCTGACTAAATTACTCACAGATTATTCAAACATCGGGAGAGCTGATTAAATGATTACTGGTGAATCATTTGTTCAAAGCAAAATGCCCAAATTCCTACACTGAACTACTGGCAAGCAACAGCAGATGAGTTTCAGCCCTCCAAAATCCCTGAGCTCGCATCAGCCCCTGAGTCTGCGCTCCTTGCTCACGGCTTCCCCAAAATATCCGCCCCCTGCCCGACCCCTTGCCACTGGCAGAAGCAAGGTGAATAGGAGACGTGGGGAACCATTCCTTGAATTCCTGCTGGACTTCAGGCGAACAACAACACAGCAGGCTGAGCTAGGAGCCTTGTCTCTCGCCTTTGCACAAAAGAGATTCTCTGGAGGGGGAAAAACCCCACAACAATGGTGAGGAAACGTACAAGAAAACTGCAAAGAAAGCAGCTGACCTTGCATGCCGCAGGCCAGAAAAAAGTACAAATGTTCTTGCAAAGAAGCAGGAAAAGATGGAAGCGATGGAGCCGACGAGCTTTTTACCAGCCCAATTTAATCATCTTCTCAGCAAATGCTCCCCACAAGGAACAAGAGGGGAAAGCAAGATCATGAAAAGATTGCGGGCAAAGGAATTCTGCTGGTTCTCCTGGACTGATTAAAATTCCTCAGGACTCATAGCAGGAGAGAATATTTAATGTAAAACTTCACCTTGTCTTTATTACATTTGCCAAACTTCTTCCTGTGTAGATAGTGGGAGGTGCGTGCGAAAGACAAAGATGGAGATAATAAGCACAGGACCTGGCTGTGGCTTTCCAGCCTATTACCCGCTTGTCTGGGAAGACTCCTGGTGATGGCGGTGAGCGTCTGCATGCAAACAACAAGGTGTGGGCAAGGAGAGGCCGTGGGGACCTCCAGAGCCTGGGCAGAGCGCGATGGAGTCACGTGTGCGCGCAGATTTGTGCAGGAGAAAATCCCGTCCTTGGATGTAGCCCTGACCATGGGCACCGAGTGGCTCAGAGATGAGTGACTGGGATGATTTGGGATGCAGAGTGGTACAGAGAGAACTAGGTCCCGCCAGTCAGCTGGAATAAGTGAGTGAAGTTCCCATGTGCAGCAAGGATGTCAGGTTCGGTGCATGCTGTTACCAAACCCACTCCTGGAAAACAGAGATTGGCATACGGAGAGACCCCTCGCTGCTGCTGCCACTGCCGGGTAAGATATCGATGACAAAGTATCGCCTGACACCTGTTATAAATAACGTCTGTCCCATCACCCACTCGCCACATGACCCACGGCTGCCAGCTCCTCACTCGGAAGAGGCTCAGCGTGGAATGAAAGCCACATTTAAAATACGTTTTTGCACATGTCTTTCTGAGCGAGGAACAACAGGATAGGGGTCTGGAAAAGGTTTCCTCCAGCGCTTTCTTTCCTGTGGTGCCAGGAGAACAACCCCACGAAATCTCAGGCAAGAACTGAGACCTTAAAGCGATCATGTTTTGCGCCACTGCGCACTGAATTACAGGATTAGTGTTGCAATGCTCCTGGAATGGGGAAATCAGCACCATAATCCTGTGTGTTTGCCAGGTCGGGTGTTTTTTCCCCACGGATCAGGACATCTTACAGGGGCTCAGCACTGCCAGCGTCAGGGGCCACGGAGGTGTCCAGAGGGAATGTGGCTGGCATGAGGCACGCCCAGGTTAGCGCTGCTCTCAGCCTTCAGCCTCCAGCCCCTTCTGCAGCAGAACTGCCCCCGAACATGCAGGGTCCGCATGGCAGGAGTGCTCTCACTGCCCCACAGGAAGCAAGGATGTCCCGATAGCTGCGGCTTTTGCCTGGATTGAGAGCCCCTGCCACAAAACCCCGCGATCCTGCAGCCACGTGCGAGCCCTTCCCAAGCCGTGGCCGATGCCAGCAGGGCTGGTTCATCCCCACGATCCGCCTGTGGATTAACACCTCGAGGCAAGCCAGCATCTGCTGCGGCGTGGCTCCTTGCTCTGGTTGCGGGACTGGCTTCTATCACAAATCATCTTCCTCACATAAGAAAGCAGAAGCCAGGGATTAGAGCGGTTTGAAGTTTTTAGCATGAAAAGGTCGGGTTTGAAAGAAAAAAGTGAAAGAGCTGCTTTCTGAATGTCTTTTGGTGAGGAATTTGAAAACCCCTGCCCCCATGACTTTCAAAAGGGTTTGGGGTTTTTGGTGGGGCTTTTTTTTGATTGGCTTTCTCCTTTTTTTGGTTTTTTGGGGGGTTTTGATGGGGAAAGATTAATTTTGTTTCACTTTCTCTCTTTATTGCCTTTAGCTGAAAAGCACGATTTCCCCAGAAATCCACATTTGGGATAAATACAATATTGCAGTTAAAAAAATTCTGGGAAATGTCAGGAGAAATCAAAGGTGACTCAGTTTCAAACCCCGCAAGTCAGAAACACCTGGGATACATCAGTGCCGGCTGTGGGGAGCAGGGGATGAAAACATCTCTAACAGCAGATCCCATGAGCTGCCTTCAGAGGAGAGAGCTACAGTGGGAAATCACCATCCCAAATGTGATGCCTGTGAAGAGATGCCACCACCACCACCATTCCTGTGCCCCCCCACCCCCGTTTGGCTCTCAGTGAGTACGAACCTTTCAAAAATGCATTTTTTTTAATCATGATTTGCTGGGTTTCTCCTCCTTAACCTTGAGGATAAATTCCTCTGAGTCCAGAAGCTCAATCAAGCAAGTGAAGCCCTCTTGGGGTAAGCCTCATCTTCACCCCATAGCTCCTTGGTGCCTCTGTGTGGGGTACATCTGTACCATGAGGTGGATGGCTTCTGTGGCTGCCAACAAAATCAGAATGGGCACCACACAGCCCTTTTATAAAAGTGGAGAAATGGCCCCTCTTCTTTCTGCTCCTGCTTCCTCTGCCATCTTCCTCTTTCTCTCTCTCTCCTCCATTCGCCGCATTCCAGCCATCCCTTCCTTCAGCTTGGCCACTGCCAAGCCCAAAAGTGGGCAAACGTTTACTCTTCTCTCACACACCTGGCACAGCCACAGGGTGTTCAGCCCACCTGCCTGTTTACCCCATGCTGAAACGTTCCGCTTGTGACCCTTCAATCCCTTTTTCGGATTTATTTGGCTCCTTCTTAAAACTGACCAAACCGTTTCTCTGCAAAAATGCCAGAATAGGGCATTAAGTCAAATTGCATAATTGCTTTTTATCATCTCCTCAGAGGGGGTAGGGCACCTACATGTTCCTGTTCTCAAAACTTCAGATTTGAGAATTTCCAACAAAAAAGTATCTCCCCTAACCCCCTACATGGCTTCCTCCCCACCCCCCATAAAAAAAAAGGACAAACAAAACCAACCAACCAAAAAAAAATAATAAAACCACCCAACCATCAGGAAAAAAAAACAACCCTCAGACAGCATCAGCTTGGATCCTTTTATCTGAGCCCGAACAGATCTGTTTTCACAAGAGAATTAGGAGCGTCTTCTCACTGGGTTTGCATTATATCCCCTTTTGGGAACACCTTGCTGCCTGGGACAATGCACCACTGGGGAGCACAAGCACCCATTCCGGGAGTATTCAACAGCCATTTGCCAAGAAGACCTAATGGTCCAAATATTCTCCCTGAGACGCAAAACTATCCTGACCAAAACTGCTCAGCTGCGACTTCCTGAAAGGTGTTGAAAAATCTGGCAGGGTGAGGAAAAGCCCATGAAATTTCCTTGGGAAATTGGGCCAGCATTGCAAAAGGCTGCCGAAATTTCTCAGTTTCGTCCAGGTGGAGATTCGAGCTCTCATGAGAAACGAGAAAATCTGCATCTCCCCTGATACCGCGATGTGAAACAGCGAGTTAGCAAAACTTCAGGTGCTGTAAATTTTGATTTCCTGACAGCCACTTTAGCAAAGCTTCCCACCTAGAGACGGGAAAATTAATTATGCTTGCACAGCTTCTTTGTTTGAACTGAAAAAGAAAGCTCCCAGGGAAGTTTCGGGTGATTATGGATCCAGAGGAGGCTGCAGTTGAAATATTCATGCTCCGGAGGGTTCCAGGCAGAGTCTGAGACTGCAAAACCCCATGCTTGGAAAGGGGTGTCTTCATCGCTTAAGGGCAGGGCACAGACTTTTTCTGCCTCCATCCCTCTTTGCCCGGATGCTGCCAGGGATGTGCCAGCTCTTCCCAGCCAGCCCTTGTGCACCCGCTGCCTCCTTCGCAGCGAGCTCTGCGCGGCGTGAAAGAAATGCTGCAAAGCGGCGAGGATGCAGCGATCGCAGGGGACAAGAGGGATATTTTTCCAGCGCGGTCTCGGGGGAAAGACAAATAAAAGGACTTTCTCGGCTCCGGCGGCTGCTGGCAGCGGCGGAGCGCGGCGGGATGGTTCTCCGTGCCTGCAGTGCCATCTCCCGGCAGGGCCGGCTCGGGGACCGCGGGAGGATGCTCCGCGCTCTCGGAGCGGCCGCGGGGGCTCTCGAGGGTGGGCACGTGTTTCGGGAGGGCAGTGCTCAGCCTGGGATGCTGCTCCCCAGCCCGCCGGCGGCTGGGCTGAGCGCCGAGGGGATGAGCTTGCCGGGGAAAGAGATGACACAGTGGTCTCGCATTTTCCCCCGGTTTAATGTTAGTGATGCCTCGTGTGGGGAGTGTCTAAACGAGATAGGTGTTCTCTGCCAAATAGGGTGGCAGAGACCCTTGATAAACCTGATGTCTGAACAGAAGGGGAAGGGTGGTGCTGGACATTACAGCATGGTAAAAGTGAAAATATCCCTGAGAAGCTCTCCCAGTGTCCATGTGCTGTCCCTACATCTTTCCTCTGGCTCTTGCCTGTTCCTACAGCAGTGTGGGGAAGCAAGGGCTCATCCTCCTGAGTCTTCAAATTATCAAGCAGTGGGTCCTGGTCTCCTCAGGCACCCCTGGCAGAGCAGCAGTGATAGGGAGGAGAAGAAGGGTTGAGAAGGACCAGTTTCCATGCCTCCAAGTGGCTCTTGCTCTGTGAGATGTTTTGAGCAGCAAGTGTGCTTCTGGAAGGGTGTACTTGGGTTGAGGAGTGTGAGGGCTCACATCTGAGATCTGCACTGGGCTGGTGAAGCAGGAGTGTCTTGAGGGCAGGACAGAAGAGGGGGTAGCAGACATCCCAGCCAGCTGGTGAGGTGAGTGTTCCCCCAGGGATGTGCAACCCATCAGATAAGGCAGGCAGAGGCAAGAGGAGACATCGGTGAACAGAGAAACAACCAAATTACCCCACGGGGCTGGGACAGCGCAGATCTCAGTGTGCTGGATCCCACCTTGTTCCCACCAGCAGTGCCGCTCCCCTTTGGCTGTGCCCAGGTCAGCGGTGCCCCATATATGCCTCTCATGGGCTGGATTCTTCCCACCGGCTCCTCTGAGCCGGCCAGGGAGCAAACCCCAGGTCAGGAGTTCACCTTTCTCTGCCTCTCAGCACCTCCCAAGCATCTGGATTGTCAGGGCCAGAGGAGAATGTCCCTCCCCAGCAGCCATTTCAAGCCCATGCTAGGAAAGTGCTGTAGTGCTGGTACACGGGGTGCGACAGCTCCCACCACATCGCTCTGTGACCAGTGATAAATAACCGCAGTGACCCTGCTGTAGCTCACAACCGTACTTAGAGACCCCTCTGTGGAGGTCAGGGTTCTGGATGAGGGGGGCTGGGTACTAATGGCTGTCCCCACCGTGTTAATTGAAGTAGGGACGGAAACAAAAGCACACCATCTCTTATTTTCAGACAATGGGCTCAGAGGAAAGTGGTGACAACATTTTGTCAAGCAGTGCGGATGCTTTTAGATTCCTTCCCCTTCTCTTCTGGCTCAGTGCTTTGGCTTTTCCTCCTGGTATATCCTTTGTGCTCTGGGAACTCTGTGCCCAGAAGTGGGCACAGAAGCAGGTCGTCACTGTCTCTAGTGGCATGAGACATCCTTTTATTCAAAGAATTGATAAATCAGCTTAACCTGCACTTACGGACTACTGAAGAGTGTGAGATGCTTGCCGTTCTCTTGATCTCTCTATCAATACAGACCGTTTTTCTAAAAGAGTTACAAAAGTCCTGTGCTTGATGCAGGAGTGCTCAGGCTGGCAGGAGGGATCAGGATCACACCAAGGAAGAAGTCAGACCAGATGATCAAAATGGTCCTCGCTGTCCTTAAAGTTTATGAATGCAGTTTAAAGTCTTGGAAGCTCTACTTCAGTCAGTTGCTTTAAGAAAAAAAAAAAACAACAAAAAACCTAAACAAACATAAAGCAAACCCAACAAAACCTTTTGAATTTTGATTGCTTTCCCATTCATCTAAGTTCCAATTCAATTTCTTCTGGACAAGTTCATAATCTTGCTTCTGCCAGCCAGGCGCTTTAATCTCTGCCATTGTCTTCTGTTGCCAGGAGCAGGCGGTAGTTGTGGGGTGAGGGGCCGCTTGGCACCATGCTCGCAACCATGGTCAATACCTTGTATCTCGAGCATCCTTAAAACTAAAAGCAGGGAGGGAAGGAACTGCCAGGGATAGATTAGTGTTGGCTGCTGACAAAGAATCAGCCAGGCAAGAAAAAGAACTGGGAAAAGGAGCAAGATGAGATGTGAATGCACTCAGCTGCAGGGGAACAATATTTCTTGTACCAGCAATGAATACGGTAACAGGGAAAGACTTGTAAGCATCTTGATTTTTTAAAGTATGTTCCTGCTGCCACTGTAACAGCATGTACTCACAGATAAAGGGTGTTTAAGAGGAGTGTGAGAAGCAGGAGCACAGTTCCCCAAGTAATTTCATTTTTTTCCACAGGGAACTCTAGCATGGAAGCAACGGGCACAAGCTGCACTGTGATCTTGCAAGGGACGTAGTGTGCACCAAAATCTTGGCCTTCACTTAGGGAGCGTTGTGAAAGAAGGAATGAATGAATGAGTGAATGAATGAATGAATGAATGAAGAGCCTGTAATGGTTTCCTCACGGACCAGAGCTCTCTCCTCTTGCAAAGACTGCTGAGGGCACCTGCCAGCCAGGGGCTTGCAGAGCAGAGGTGAGAGGGAGCGTGAATGGAAACAGACAGCAAAATGATCAGATGGGATCTGGAGGCAGCCGCACCTGTGTCGAGCTGTTGGAAATTAGAGTTAATTAGAGGAGAAGGAGTTGGCACTTCCAGGAAGACTTCAGCGCGTGGAGTCTTGGACACGCTGACGCTCTATGGAGCGCTCCCGGGGGACCTTTCAGCGGCACAGCTCCTGTGTTCTGTACCTTGTCTCTGTCGTGTATACTCAGGGTTACTCTGTGTCCACACCTGGGGGAGGTCCTGATTTCACAGCGACCCCCACAAGCCCTGCTGCAGCACTGCCAGGCTGCCTTGGATGCAGGGCAGGGACAACATTTCCCATGACGTGGACGAGGCGGTTCTCCACGCCAGGCAAAGCACAGGTCAGGCAGAGGATGAGGGAAGTGATACATTAAATCCCTGCTTATTGTCTATCCACCACCCAGACAACATGGGTGGGAAGAGCGCAGATGCCACAAGCATTAAAGGTTTTTCTGCTGGGAAAAGCCTTTCTCTGCTCGAGCTCCTCTCAGCAAGAAGCAACTCTCGATAAAACTCTTTCAGCAGCGTTGATGGCAGACTGAAGTGAAGCAGCAAACACAACCCCAGCAGGAGACCGTTTAGGTTATTATTTTAATTAATTGCACATGTAGTTAAACTGAAAGAAAAATAGAGACGTAACACCCAATTATTCAAATCAGTTTCTGCCAGTCACACACCGCTGCTGCTACCAAGTCCCAGCACAAAGCTCTGCCCTCTGCTATCTCCAGAAATGCCAGATATTTGCATCTCAAGGTTGGTAAGCTATTGTCATGCAAGTTTTCTTGCTGTGCAAAAGGGATGAGGAATTGTAAATCTACCAGCGTGGTCCCACAGAGAATTGCATTTCCTAGAGCCGGTGAATCATTCCCTCCAGTGGCAGTTTCCCCCTAAAATGTCTCTCTCTTCACCATGCAGCACAGACTGCTCCAGACAAGCTTCCCAGTTATTGAGGAAGACACTGGAAGGTGCAGCTCCAATGCCAGGAGAAGGACCCAGTGAGAACAACAGGCAGTGGGCTCCTGAAGGGAAACATCCTCAAAAGCAATGTCCATCTCCAAGGAGATGCTAACCCAGCTCCAATCACTTGGAATGATTTCAGGAAGTCAAAGCAGAGGCTGGGAAAACTTTCAGTTTTCTTATGTAGTGACCAAAATTATGAAAATGAGACTGTCAGGCTTTTCAGGACTGGGGATCTTGAATGTGATTCCCCCTTGGGAGCAGGCATTGCTGGTATTTGCAGCTGCCAATTCCTGTTCTCCCACCATGAGGGCAGACTGTCATTTGTGTCTGTAATGCCAGGCACAAATCCTCCTTCAGCCCCAAGAAGCAGCCCTGGGGCTGTGATCCCCAAATGGGCTCTCAGCTTGCAGAAATAGCGTGGTTTCCTGATTTCCTGACACACACTTCCCCCAAAGCAAAGGCTCAGTGAGATCCCTCATGATGTCTCTGCTGGAGAAATACCAGAGATTTCAGTAGAAAGGAAAACTCCTATCTCTGTGTGATACCTCTGACACATCTGTGTACCCCAGCTAGGCCATCCCTGAGGGCGCTCATCCCAGCCCAGCTCAGCTCTGCAGCTTCTCGGGGCCCCTTGTGCCATGACCCCTGATACCCAGTGGGGATGAGAGCTGCACCAGCAGAACTGGGCAGACCCGGTCCCCAGGGCACCTGTTGCCTCAACAGGGAAGGTGAGTGGGTAATTTACTTGGTTTTGTTCTCCTTTTAAAAGTGAAACTGTGGCAATGTGGTGATCTGCCTGTGCTTCTGCACCACTGGCTCGCTGGGACAGAGGCAAGGCTCTCCCCTGTGCTCGTGTATCAGCCACTTCTTCACTCCCCCAGTCTAGCTGATTAACAAGTCCAATTAAACTTCGAGCCACGCTTCCCCATTTGCATTTCCCTTTGAAGTTTGCTCTTTCTACTTGAGACCTGGGAAAGGTTTGATGTGTCCCAAAAAAAGTTGTTGGTTTTTTTTCCCAGCTGTGCCAGCTAGTTTGATAGGAGATGTTAAATTTCCCTAGAATTCTGGTCCCGCCTAGATGCTTGAATTGTCACACCACCCTATTTGTAAGCTTGCAGGTAATTTTCTTGTTGCCTGAATTTGAAACCTGTCCCTGCCCATGGTAGCGTGGTTGGAACCTGATGATCTTTAAGGCCCTTTCCATCCCAAACCACCCTGTGATTCTATGCACAGTTATTTCCTCTGCCTCCACCCGCTGTCTCACCCCGTGGTTTCACTGTAAGCCCTTCTGAGCAGATGCTCTCCCTGGGCCGAGCCGTGCAGAGACGGGAGAACAATTTTCACCGCTCCTCCGTTAGAAACGGATGGAGTTAATTAACATCATCCAGCTTCTCCAGCAAGGCCAGCTGCAGCAGTGCAGACTGGGGATCTCCTGCAGCCTTTCAGGGCACCTTCTCAGCTGCCAGGTCTGCCCAGGCACATTGGGAGGGAGGGCTGATGGAGGGGCACAGCTCCTGTCTCCACACTGTGGACACCAGCCTGCGGGTTGAGCAGCCCAGCACAGTTCGCCCCAGCAAGAATGAAGCTGTTGCAGGGCTGGGGGTGACGCCTGCTCCAGGGGGGCCCTGCCAGCTGCTGAACAGGTAATGCATCATCAAAGCATCATTTCACAGCAAGCAGCTTCTAAGAGAGGCTTTGATCACAGACTGTTTGTTCTCAGGCCCCACACTCCTCCTGACGCCTTCTTTACTGTTACAGAGACATTTTTAAAGATTGTGATGTTTTGTTTTTCAATCAGTGCCATCCTGGAGCGGTGCTAACACCTCTCCTTCCCACAGAGCTGGGACTCGTGTCCTGCCCCACCCCATCCCAGCCTTGTAGGGACATTCTCCCCCAGTCCTGGATTTAACCTGCCAGTCTGCTGACTTTCTTTATGGAGAAAAACAGGCTATGGCCAGAATGTCTCCTGCAGCCTTCACTGGAGTGATTATCATTAAAAAAATATGCTTCCCCAAACCATCCCATAACTAGACATGGGTAACCCTGCTTTCCTCAGTGCCTTATGGAATTAAAAAAGACATTAGAAACTTTTGTAGCCCTTATACACTGTCTGTGTCACCAGTGGGGTGTTGGACAGGAGGGAGAGGTTTTTGGAAGCTGAAGGGCTTCTTGCTGCCTTGAGGCAACTCTTGAAGTCTGCAGCTGCCCCGCAGCAGCCAGGCTTTGGCTCCACGCTGCAGCCTGCACAACAAGGACCTTCCCCAAGGAATCGTGATCCCCAGGCTCACCAAGCCGTAGGGACAAGCACAGTACCAGCCTGAGATGCTCGGGTTTGTGCACCCCCTGAGCCTGAGGCAGGTCTGCAGCAGTTAGTGTGCAACGTGAATCCAAAGTCAGTCGTGTCTTCAAAAGATGCTTTTTTTCCTTCTCAGAGTGCTGGGGGTAGTGCTCAGGTCTGGAAACTTCAGAAGTCACTCCATATGTGCTTTCTTTTTAGGTTTTTATTTTTTTTTTTTTCAGAGCAAAACAGCCCTTCCCTGTCTCCTGTCGAGGTTTCACATGTACCAGGGATATTTCCAGACCCCTGGACATCACTGTGGGGCAGCCCATTGCTGAGGTCAGGCTGAGCAGTGACTTCCAGCCCAGGCTTACCTGCCTTCCTCATCTTCCTCAGCACCCAGAACACACATTAGTACGTGTATTGAAGCAGCATTTCTGCTTGTGAGGGCTTGGAAAAGTTTGCTTGCATCATTGCTCAAATCAACAACAGCACCAACAGAAAAGAAAACACAACCCAAAAACCCCAACAAACAACCCAACAAACAAACCCCAGCTTTAATTGCAGACTTACTACAGGGAAAAAAAAAAAAAGAGAAAAAAAAAAGAGAAGCTCTTCTAGGTCTGGCCAATTTTCTCCTGCCTTTTCCAGAGAGTAGGCGACTGGTATCAAGGAGCCCAGCAAAACTGGTAGAATTCCAGCCCCTGCCACAAGGAAGCTCTTCCAAAATCTGAGCAGGGAGCCGTGGAAGGAGCCCATTCCTCACCGAGGAGATGGTCCTGATGGAAAGATGGCCCCGAGGAAGGGCAGGCTTGGCTTGGGACGATGCCTGCGGACGGCTCAGATTTGTTTGCAACAGGCAAATTTTCCAAAACAAAAGAAGAAGCTGTTTCAAGAGAATCCAAACCTTTTGCCAGAAAGGTATCATTTTGGTAACAGATTTAGGGAAAACCATTCAACTTAATGGTTTAGATTTATGCTTTGTATTCTATTGCGATTTGCTCGCAGTATGTTATGCAATATATATCACACACCCAATTTGCATGCTGAATTTTAATATAACAAAAATGCTGAGAAAGTGTCGCTTCAATTTTCCAGAACAGCCCTGAGGAATGTTTGCTTGACCAGAAATTTACATTTTTCATTCCTGTTTGGAACAACAACAACAAAGAGGTCGATATTTCCCATGAAACAGGACTCTGGGGCTCCGACCTGCTCTCCTAGGCAGTCGGGGGAGAGCAACTTTAAAGGCAGGGCAGGCGAAATGCTTTTGATGCTTTCTGTTCTCTGTCCCATCCTGCACCGTAACAACCGACGTCTTCAAATGAAACAGCTCCTCGAAGTCGCAGGAAGAGCAAAAACCCTGAACCAGACCCGCCGTGCCCCGAAACCATTCCTCTTCAGAGAGCACTCCCTCTGGGCAAATGAACTTCAAATAATTCCTCCCTCTCTCCCCCTCCAAAGAAGCCCTAATGACACCTTGTCCGTGAACTTAATGTGTTTTAAACTATCTCCATGCCTGGCCACATACTTGGAATGTCCCCTAAGGACTGCTAAAAAGTCACAAGCAGGA
>VZTA01024640.1:309380-335856 GCA_013398855.1 Mohoua ochrocephala
GAAAAAAAAAAAAAAAAAAGACAAAAGCTTCAGTCTGGGTCCCTGGGCTCCCACCCCCGTGGAGGGGAGGGTTTGCCTTTGCTCAGCGTTACCTTTTGCACACTCAGACGAAGCTCCTGGTAGATGGAGCCAGGCATGAAAGCAGCTCCGGGACATCAGGCTGTGTTTGAACTTTTCACCATTTTCTCCCCCCCCCCTCCCCTCCGCCACCATCTTGAGGGGGAATTTTTTTTCTTTTTGGTTTCAAAAAGCCCTTCAGGAAATGATTTAGGAGCAGAGAGCATGGTCAGCTAATGGGCTGCAGCTGAGGCAACGTGGGGTTATGCTCCCGTCCCGTCCCTGCGACGGCTCTGCGCGCACGGGGACTCTGCCCCTGCACACGCACGTGCCCCGCATGCCTGGCACATCCCAGGTCCTTGGGCAGGCAGACCTGGAAACCCTTCGAAAAATAATCAAAACCCCCAAAACCCTCCACAGCAGCTGCCCTCCACGTGAGCTGTTGACAAATAGGGACTAAACAACTTGTGCTGTTCCCCCTCCAGCACTTGCCATGTGTCCCTGTGTACATCGCCTTGCTCAGCGTGCTCCTGAGTGCCCCTGCAACAGCAAACCAGCACTTGCTGACCAGAATGCTGTGTGTTCCCTGCATCCCCAAGCTCTAGGCAGAGCTGTGGGTTGATGACAGGGAGATTTTGGGGCTGGGAGTATTTAGGAGTTCCCCTCCGTGGGTTGTCTTCCCCCGGAAAAGCAAGCCAGGCTTCGAACACGAGCAGCACGCCAGCAGCCTCTGCCAAGTGCCATCTGTCTGGGAAGTGCAAAGGCTCTCGGAGTCACAGATTGCCCTGAGTTTCTCCCTGCCCCTCCACAACTCGTGCCTGGAATTATTATCCCAATTTCCCCACTGATTTTAGAGAGGCAAACTCCATTTTGCATCAGGCTGGTGCAGGTCTCTCTTTTGACTTTTGTGGGGGAAAATGGTTGCGATATCCCCTCCCAAGACAGCACATTTTGCACCCTCCCTGCCTGTTAGTTGCCCAGATGGTTGTGGCACAGGTGGTGGGCAGGACACAGGGCAGAGATGTGTTGCTGCTGGGAGGACAAGAGGACAGGAGACGCCTGAACAGGTCCCCGTGTTTTCCACCATGCTCAGTAGATGAAAGTGTCTCCTCCCAGGAAGAGAACATCTCCTGAGGTCTCCAAAGTGCCACTCAGATGGCAGTGCACATAGAGACACTTAAATACATATGAAAACCAGTTGTACCTCACGTGCTACTCCTAGAAATTATTTGGTTTCAGCCTACCTAGTAAAGAAAGGAAGCCAGAGCTATGCCTGGCCATTGAATAAATCCTGGCACTTCCTGCCTGGATCTCCCTAGCTTTAAGTTTGCCTTGGGTGGAGAGGATGGGTGACTGCCCTTGATCTTGGCAGCAGCCAAGAAGCGATGAGCAAAGTGATGGTGACACTCAAAGGCTGGTGTCACCAACACAGGCAAAACTGGAAGTGAGTGATCCATGGGGTAAAGGACAGCCTGGCCAATGCAGAGACCTTGGCCAGCATCCTGCAGCACTCAGCACTGTCACAGAGCATTCCAGACCTCCCTGGTGGCCCTGTCCCCTTGGGCTTTCCATATTTACTGCGGACACAGCCCGACAGACAAGGATTTCAGCTTCATTCACAATCTTTCAAGTTTCCAATTAATAACTGAAAAATTCTCAGGATTAAGGCAGGCAACCACACAAGCCCTTGGGTAATTTTGCCACCAGCTAAAAAAAAACCCCAAAGAAACCTAAAAATCTAGAAAATATTAATGAGAAAAACTGCAAACAATCCTGTTGCCCTTTAGAAAAGCCCTGCCATTTCCCAGCTAGCTCATCCCAGACGCTGCAGGACTCAAACCGATCCACAGAACAGCTCTGGGGTTGTCTCTGGAGCAGGTCGCCCTCCACCCCCAAAGCGTGGGGCTTCTGCCAGCAGGCAGCAAGGGCTATAGGGCAGGGGAGAGGAGGGCAAGGGCACGTCCATTTGTAGGGGAGATGAATGATGCTTAGGCAAATGTTTGGCTTCTGTTTCCTGTTTTCCAGAGCTCTGGAGGCTGGAGGCTGTACATGGTGCCTCTGAGGCAGGGGTGCTGCTGGATGGTGGCCGAGGACCGGGCTCTGGGATGTCCCTGGGGTGAGGAGATGGAGGGACAGACCAGAGGGGAGCACCATGGGGCTGAACTGGGGTCATGGGGGCCGTGACCATCCGGGTGGGGCACGCACCACCTGCATGCCTGCCCCATTTTTGGTGTCAGCTGCTTTCTTCTCTGCCTTCCCCAGTTCTTTTTCACCAGATTAAATTAACATTGTCTCCCACTGGCTTGCCACGGGCAATGTCTTACTTATTTTCTTCCAATATACCAGCAGGGAAGACTTCTTAAAGTTGCCCAATTTTCTTACCCTGGTCTCCACCCAGCCCCGTCCTAATTGACAAAACATTTCTGTTAATGCATGTGACACCCTCAGTGGGTTGAGGGGCAGAGGCAGCACTGGAGTCAGACCTTATTCCTGCTCAGCTGTTCCTCCTTTTTGGAGAAAGCAGCCAGGTCTGGATGTGGAGGGGTAGGGCTGCCACCCCTGCCCTCCTGCACACCCGCTCCCTCCTCATGCTCAGCTCCTTGGCAGGAGCTCACAGAGCTTCTCCAGGCTGCACAGGCAGCAATGGGGAAAAAAAAGAAAGTTGGGCTGGTTTTATTTTTTTTTATATAATTTTAAAATTATGCTTTTAATTTTTTTTTCAAACTAAAAATACCCTCTTGTTTTAAAGTTTCCAAGCACGATGCCCTGAAGAAGCAAGAACGACAGATGCTGCCGAGTACAGATGTTTTGCTTTCCTTTTTTTAATTTTAATTAGTAATATTTTCCACACCAAAACTCACAGATGGCTATTCGTGTCGCTGCGACTGGATCAGGTCAGGACCAGAATGACCTGCTGGGGACATGGCCTAACCACCCTGCAGCACGGTGGTTATATTTAGGCAGGACTTTGTCTCTGCCTTATTAACCTATTAGTTGCCATTGCCTCTGTGGGCACAACTAGGCTGCCCTCATCCTCACCCCCGAGGCGTCCTGTTTCCTTTCACTGCCGGTCTTCTGGACAGCCATCTCCCCCAGCACTTCAGCAATCAAATGCCTGAGCTCACCCCACCATATGGCTCTTCCCACAGCCCTGCCTCCACCCTCCCATGCACTTCCATCCATGCTATCAGGGGGGTTTTGTTGAGGATTCATAATTTTAAATCAGCCCGTTTGCCTTCAGGTGTCACATCCGGAGTCGTGCTTCTCTAAGACAACATTTCCAGGCACAGCAAGGGTGCAGAGATGGGCTCTGGGTCGCAGTGGGTGAGATGTCACCACGAGGGTGGCTGGGGACAGCACTGGGGAGGGGAAATTACCCTCTCGTTCTTCCCTGGGTTCCGATGTCTGCCTTGCAGAGCAGTGGTGACTTCTCAGCATGTCTCTTGCTTCCCTGTGGGACTCCTTGCTCCAAGAAGCCCTGATGGAGAGCCACCTTCCTACAGGGAGCATCACAATCCCCGTGTCACTGCCTCCTGGCACACCCACCCGCGTGTGCTGACCCGTGCAGAGGACTCGCTGCTTCCCAGGGAGGGAAAAAACACAGGAGCAACATCAGATTTCCAGCTCCGTCCTGCTGGGGAGGTTTGTGCAGGCAGACTGGAGCAGCGATGGGTGAAACGCAGCTGTGGGGAATGCAGGCATGGCAGGAAGAGAGGGCAGGCTCTGCAGCAGGTACTTGTGTATATTGTACAGCAGGTGTTTGTCAGGAGTCATTCACGCTGCTCCATCAGCCTGTGGAAGAAAGTCTGTGTTAAAAGGCTTCCTCAGGTTCTCCTTTGCTCTGAACAAAGCATTGCTGCACAGTAAAAAACCATGGAGGAGCAGACACCTGTGTGTGAAATGCCAGCTTGGTGAACCGTGGCGATGGAAATTGCAAAGCAAGAGGCAGGAGTTATTAGGAAGGATCTGCCATGCCTGGCACACACTTTGTGGTGTGGAACAGAGCCACTACACCTTTGCCTGGGGCACAGGGTGTGGCTCTGTTCCTTGACTTTCACCAAGATGAAGCTGGAAAAGGCCTAGAGGGTCCTGGCAAAGGTGAACAGGAGGATGCTTTCCAGGTTGGGAGCAGCTACCCAGGCTGGGGCCCTTCTGCAGCACAAAGGGTGACTGGAGGAGGGATGAAGCAGCATGGGATGGATTACCTGGGGGTGTGAAGTTTACCCTGACAGGGCACCCCGTCTGCACTGCTTGTGGAGCCATGGACAGGTCTCTGCAGTGGAACAAACCCAAATTCCCCAGCACAGGTCATCTCTGCTGTGGCAGCTCATGTGCACCTGGGGGGGGACTCACTTTCTCCTGCATCTCTGATGGAGATGTCAGGGACCAGCAGCAACTGAGCACAGCCCAGAAACCAGCATCAGAGAGGGAATGGTCAGAAGCAGGCAAAGGCTAACATGAGGCTGGGAATAGAAACAAGGAAAAGGTTTTGCCTCTGGGGATGCTGAATAGCACAGTCTGAAAGAGCCCAAGGCTTCTACGGCTCAGGAACAATATGTGCCTAATGAATGCTAAGAAATCAGCCCTAATTGCAGAGTTCTGAATCTTCCTCTCTCAGGTGTGACATGCATTACAAGACATCAAAGCAGAGGACAGAAGCCAACCCAGTTTCTTAGTTCTGGGCAGGTATGTTAGCCCCATGTCCTCTCCTCGAGCCACTTGCTGATTAACCAGGCTCATTCTTCTTCTGAAGAGGCTGGTGAGAAGCCAAAGCGAGCACAGCCATCAGCCACAGCCCCAGACGAACACAGGGGCTGGGGCTGTATCAGCCACCTGGGGAGCCTTGAGCTGCTGGGGCTGGGCTATAACTGGGGACTCAAAAAACGAGGAGAAGGGGCAAGAGGAAAGCTGTGCTCAAAAAAACCTCAACAGGCAGCCAGACTGGAAAGGACTGGGTTTAACTCTTGCGGCGTCTACGGGAGCTTCCAGCTCTCCTGTGTGGATATCCTGAGGGAACTCCAGGGATATCTCGGGGAGAGACAACTTGCAGGAGAGCCTGCCAGGTGGCTGTAATGGGGTGAACCTACGCTAGCAGCAGCCCTGCTTAATGTCAGTAAATGGAGCAGAAATCCTCTGCCTTCCCCAGGCCACGGAGTTTCATGTAATAGACCCCAAGTGCTCCAAAGCCCAGCCAGGTTTATGTTGCGGGGATATGGCTGTCTGCCTTTTATTGTGTTTTGCTGTGCTATCCTATTATACTGCACAATAAAACACCAGTTTCCTCCACTCATTAGCCATTTGCTTGTGCTTGAAGTGCACTGAGCGTTCTCACGTGCCTGTGAAGGGAGGTGTAATCCGCTCCTTGGGAGTCCCTCACTTCCCTGCAGACCCACTGCCTGCATCAGAAGTGTGGCCACAGCCTCTGTGTGCGTGTGTGAGAGAGAGTGTGTGTGTGTGTGCCCAGCTGCTCCTACGGCCACGGCAGCGTCACGTAAACACTGCTCTGGAAGTTACATTCCTCAGGTCGAGCTGGCAGAAGCTGGGGAAAAGGAAATCCGTGGTTATCTGGGTTAACTTTAATTTACCCCTTTCGTGCACCTACGTCCTAGATTAAATGAGATACGGGGACCTGTGAAAAATGGTAAGTTTGAGTGTCAGTACAGACAGCACAGGTGGAAAGAGGCAGAAATAAAGTACTCCAGCAACAGCGAAAATGGTGGTTTTTTACTTTACTGCCTTAGATACAGCTTTTCCCTTATAGATTTTGGGGTTTACTTGGTTGGTTTTTGCTTTCAGCACTTTTATGATGCCTCTTAAATAAAAATAAGGCTATATTATAGGTGCAGCAGTCCGGCAGCTTACGATGCCCCTTGGGTGCTGGGAGGTAAACGGAGTGAACATGGGATTTGGGCACTGGATGGCAAATCCAGGCAGGGTTTATACAGACAGGGTCCGTGGTAGGGGAGAGATAGAGCCTTTCCATTTTCCCTTACTTTTCTACAGGAACGTGAACGTGGGGAGAAGAACAGAACCATCTTGGTGCAGGAGGTGACTAAGAGAGGCAGTAGGAGCTACCATAACCAGGCTGGGCTTGGCCTTTGCTGCATGGACTGCGATTCAGAGGATGGAGCAGCCCTGTGAGCCTGCAAACATCTCCTGCCACCTCAGCCCATGAAGCAGCAGCAGCCTGTGGCCCCCGGAGCAGACCGCAGCTACCCCTGCACGCCCGGTCTGAAGCTCTGCAAAACCTCCCAGCTTCCAAGTGACCTGCCTCCAGCAAGGACCGATAGTTCCCTCTGCTGGGAGGACTGTGAAGAAGTGTCTTTCGGCTCCTTTTCCCATCTGAGGAAAGGACACAAAGATAAGTGGTGTCCCATTCCTGGGGCACCCTCACCACAAGCATCTCCAAGAAAATCCTTCCTCAGGTGTTACTTCCCTCTCTCCTTGTTATCCTGATAGCTGTAGAGATGAAAAGACAATCCACAGTTCACATTTAATGATTTTATTTGGTGGTGTTAGTTTTTTTTATGCCCTTCCCTGTGGTGGAAAGGGGCTGTTTCCAGGGAATTTCAGCTTGGTTTTTTTCAGTTTCTGGAGCATAGTCTTTGCTGTCACAGTTGCGGAGAAAAGCTGGGCGATGCATTCCTAATATAGCAAAGAGCAAATGCTTCCCGTTTTTTAGATCTTGCAATTCTTTTTTAAGCTGATCTGCAAAATGTGATAACTAAGGAGTTTTAAAAGTTGGATGATATTAACAACCAAACAGAGCATCCGGCAGCTACTCTCCTTTATTTCTGGCTCTCAACAGGTAATTCTCCATTAGTCTGAGGCATGTGGTTATGTTTCTCAGTCAGATAAAATAGTCTTTTCTGAGTCCTGTCAGCCTGAAATCCCATTAGTTTTATCTGGATGGATTGGTAAGAACATAGGGGATGTTCCTTTTTCCTTGATCCAATAAATGAGGGACCAAATTACGAGCAGTGGGTGGAAGAAGAAGAAGAAAGGGTGTGCTGAGGAAGCAGAGGCTTTGTGTCTTCCGGGGGAGACAGCGGCAGGGCTGAGGAGAGTGTCTTCAGACATCCTTAAAAACCGGGTCAGGAACCAGCAGACACATTAATATTTTAACAGCCTAAAGCAAGGCCTGCCCCACCTCGCCCTGCCTGATTTGGGGTGCAGGAACCCTGAGCTGAATTAGTTTATTGCTTACACCGTGACTCGAATCAGTTACGGTGGTTGCAGTGAGTAGCCTGTAGCTCTTCTGGCTCCGAGTGGCTCCTGCAAATGCAAAGTGATGCACCTGGGGAGAAAACCAAAGAATCTCACGCAGCTGTATCCGACAGACAACAAGCCATTATCCTCCTGAAAGGGGGTTTGGCGTGGACAGCTTTACACAAGTCTCAGTCTCCTGTTCATTAGCAGCCAAAGAAGCAAACAGAAAGTTGTGCCTTGTTGGGGGAGGAAGGGAGAAGGCACCTGCATGACCACACAGACCACGGTGAAGCTGCATCTCGGATGCGGCCTTGACCTCTGTCTCAGACAAGAAACAGAGCTGGAAACAGCAGAGGAAAGGAAAGGTGGCAGGTCTGATCAGAGGCACACGACAGCTCTGGACACAAAGTGGCTAAATCGCTTTGGATTCTGCAGCTCAGAGGGAAAGCTGAACGGAGATGTTGGGAGTAACCTGACAGGTTAAAAGAAGGTTTCAAAGGAAGTATTCCTTTTTGCTGTTGCTTGCAACACAAGGGTGAAGAAGCAGCCAGGGAATTTACCAGGCAATGGGCTTAAAATGAACACAAAAGGATGCTTCCCTGCCACCCACCCTCACACCAACCACCCCGCCCCCCAATTTGTGGAGCTTGTTGCCAGCAGATCTTGTAGATGACAAGAGTTTCATCTGTTTCCAAAAGAGACTGAGCAACATGAGTAAAAGAAAAAAAAAAATCCCCTCGAGAGCTATTAAGGGCAAAGATGCCATCTTGAGAGGTGTGGGAGTGGGGAGGCTGCGGCCATATGCGCCTTGTCTCTTGTGTTTCTCTCCAGAATTTTCACTAGTGGGAAATGGCAGAGGGCAGATTTGGGAGGAGGGGGGTGGTTCTGCCCCTCGCTGCCTGTCCTTATGACCTTTGGTATAAATTTGGGTTGGGCTGGGCAAGGGCAGGAGCAGCGCTGAGCACCCTTTGGATTCCAGGGACGAGAAGAATGGCAGGCAGTAAAAGAAACTCAGGTCCAGCCTTACCCCATCAGCGTTTCAGTGTGTCCCCTGAACAAGATGTGCCCTTGCTTTCAGCCCTCTCTGCAGCCAGGAGAGACAGAGGCACTGTCACAGGGCAGGTGATAAAGACAACCACGGTGAGGCTCACCAGGAGTCCCTGACAGCAGCCAGGAGCATCCACCTCAAACAAACACAGCAGGACAAGCATGTAGTAGTGCTTCCCCAGCAAATCATCCCTTCTGGCAGCAATCTGCTGCTCTGGGACTTCCCCAGCAGTGAGCAGTTCTCTGTTCACTAACTCCATCGCCAATTTTGTGACTGCAAAAGGCTGCAATGCCTTTAGTCAGAGACAGGCAGATGCCTGGCTGCCTGGTGAATTCCCTGCATGCTGTGGTCTCAGCCGACCCGTTCCAGCCGAAGATCTGACTGGGCATGGAATTAGCAGCACCGTGTTGTCTCATCTCCCATCGCTCCCATCGTGAGCACGTGGAGGTGCAGGTGAGCCAGCCCAGGTTACTGCTGGAGTTCCACCCCATAGTGCTGAGAGCAAAGATCAGTGCCCAGTGAGGCTCACAGAGCAGCACAAGACCCATACCGCAAGCTCAAGGCCATGAAATCACTTCTGTCTGCTGAAAAGTGAAAGCCTGGGAGCTCAGGAGAAAACTCCATCCTGCCAGGCAGCTAGGGAACAGGCAGCTCTTGCCCAGAGGAGCTTCCTGACTGGGAAGCAGCATCCCTTTGCAGTCTGGGAGACAAAAGAGAGACTAAGACAGTCCTTATGCCAAATCCACACGCACAGTGCCTGTGTCACAGCCAGAACACAACCCTGAACACAACCCCTCCTGCATGGTGCCAGCCCACACAACAGTATTTGTGCGAAATTCCTGGGACCCTTCACCAGAGACAGCGTTTGTATCGAGGAGCATTCAACCTGTTTTTAAACAGAGGCCCAAGCCAAGCCGAACCCCAAGCAGCAAGTCCACCTCCCACAGTGTGAAAGGACAAGGGATAATGGTTTTAATGGTTTTAAACTGAAGAAGGGTTGATTTAGATTAGGTATAGGTAAGAAGTTTCTTTACTGTGGTGGTGGTAGAACAGGGTCCCAGGTTTCCCAGAGAGGTGGTGGATGCCCCATCCCTGGAAACATTCAAGGTCAGGCTGGACGGGGTCCTGAGCAACCTGCTCACTGCTGGGCAGTTGGGCTAGATGGCCTTTAAAAGGTTCTTTCTAACCAAAACTCTTCTACAATTCTGTGTTTCTGTGGCTTTGTGATAGCAGAGGACTCTGAAGCCTTACCAGCTCAGATAAAACACAGCTGGGTCTTGATAACCCGAGGACACAAATCCTGACTTTTAGCAGCCTTGATTCCTTTGGATGTTTCTTAGAAACCAGGAGCTTTGTGCCCTGTTTCCTCAGCCTTCACTGAGCTCACCAGTCAGGCTGGACTTTGCAGGCACAGGTCTCTAAGCGCAGACATGGTCTTAGATCAGCTGAAAGAGAGAGAAAGACAGAGAGAGCTGTGATCCCACAGCTCTGGAGACCCCAGCACTGTGCTGGCTGCCCATTAGCTCTCAGGAGCACACAGGCAGAGCCAGCAGCAACAACTCCAGACGGAGTGAAAGCAAGGCCTGTACTTCCCCCTCCCTGGCCACATCCCCTGCAATGAGAGCTGTGATGGGACTCCCTCTCTGAGACATCCCGAGGTTGGAGCTGGGGAAGCAGAGAGCACCCTGGGACACCTGTGTTTGTTCCAAGCAGTGAAAGGTGATTGTGAGGTTGTTCTCAGCTGTGATGACTGCATCACCTCTCCGCTCTCACTTCTGCCTTTCCCATATTTCCAAGAGATAATGATCTCATCTCCTAACTGTTGAAGATCACTCCTTGTCTGCACTTCCCCTCACTGTTCCCCTCCTCTTTTCATTACGGGATAGAAATGTTATTGACCAAAAATCACTAGATGTCAAAAAATCTTATCGCAGAATCCAGCTGCCAACAGAGCCTAAACGTGCTTAGGAAATGTCAGTAAATTACAGCAGAGAGAGAAAGTGAGCAAGGGAGGAAACATTAGGATGAGCAGTGAACTGCAATTAACTGCTCCACATTTGGAAGAAGCAGGAAATGTATGGAGGAAAGCAGAGTTAAGGGGTCATTGATCTCTGTAATCGAGGGGAAACTGAGAAACTGATGGTTTAATGGGGTTCAGCTGAAAGGAACGCGTGCTTTGTGGGCCATACTGGGGCAGAGACACCATTGCTGTTGGGCATGGGATCCTAGTTAGGTCACGACACTCTAGGCACTCCTCAGCCTTCCTTGGAAGCAGCTTGTCTGTGTTGTCCTGCTCGATATCTCCCTGGAAAGGCCTTCCTGTCCCATGTGCACGCCTAGACTGTGTTCTTGCTTTGGCACAGACCTGTGATCACCTTCTTTCCAAACTGACTGAAGACCAGGTCTTGGGCATTGGATTGTCATCGAGGCAGACTGGGATCTGTCATCTCTAAGGATGTGTCCAAGAGCAGCCCAGAGAGGAATCAGGCCAAGGTGGTTCAGTCTGAGTTTGCCTCCATTTATCCCTTTCAATTCCTTCAGAAAGTATCATGTGGAAGATACTGCACAACCATCCCTGGCCCAGCCTTCTGCCACTGCCCTGGCATTCACTGGGGGGCTGTTTAGCAGTCCTAGGGGTAGGGTGTGAATAACTTGGGGCTCCAAACACACTCTTGCAGGTCCAACTGTCTGTCCCAAGAGCACACAAGGGTCAGCCCTGCAAAGCTCTGGCACAGCTGGACCACAGGTGGAAGCCAGCAGCTTACAGGCTCTGCCTTGCCACACCACGGTAAAGCAATCCAGTCTCTCCCTCCCTCTGAGGCAGGATCAAACATCGCTGGAGAAGAACTGTCTTCTTCTCTATTTCCCATCCCCACTGCCTGATTGTTCCCCACACATGTGTCTCCAAGTATTTTGACTCACAGGAGCAGGCCTTAGGCGAAGTAAACTGCCACAAAGATCTGGAGGCTATCCTACAGACCCATCCAGCCCCTCTCTCCTTCTCCCTCTCCCTCTCCATCATCTCCATCTCCATCTCTCCTTCAAAACTCTTATTCTTAAATCAAGCTCTCAGTCCCTGGGCTGTTTCCATCCCCCAGTCTCCTAAGCCATGCTCCACCTATCCTGGGCATTGCTTTCCACACTATCTCTGCTCTCCATCTCACACTCCCCATCCTCCCGATTTTCCGTCCTGCACACATCCTCCCTGAGCTGTGAAGGATGCTGCAGTGAACAGAGCCGAGCTGGAATGGAAAACACAAAACACTGCACAAACATGTCTCCATGACCTGGCTGTTCCATGGGAACAGTCTGACCTTGGCTTTAATCCCATGGCAGAGGGAAGATGTTTTAAGGCTCTTTGTACCACTGAGGAAGAAACGCTGACTAGTACAGTTCCCAAGGACAACCACAGGTCATCTTCTGCGACTGCCTTTTCATGCCATGGACGCCAGGTCCCAATCTGGGAACCACAGCCCTAAGGTCCTGCGAGTGTGGGTACCACTTACTCCACTAGGAAGTTGTCAAGGTCAGACTGCTCATTGCCTGCCAGATTCAACGGCCACTTGCAAAACTCACAGGCCCTTTGGAGATGTCAGCCTCTAGTAGTACAAGCTCATCGCTTGTCACTGCAGCTCTGCTCAGCTCAGCTCATGCTTTGCACAGCTGAGGCAGGCACCAAGAGGCACAGGCCCGTGTTCCTCCATATGCTCTCTGCCCTGCCTGCAGCTGCTGCACAGCCGGGGGCTGCACAGCCTGGAGAGGCTGTGCCTCCAACTCTCCCCATGGCTGCAAAACCACAGACAGGTCCAGGATCCCCTTTACAGCATGCACAATCTAGGTAAGGATAGGCCAGGTTAATAACTTTCCTTAAATGGACTGGAGGATGAGCAGAGGTTTGTTCTTTTTCCACAGGGTCATTTCCCCTCTCTTTGCAATGAGACGTTGCCATTTAAGAAATAGCAGATCACATTTATTTGGCCGGTGAGTGCATCCAACAAAGATGCTCAGGGTTTGGAAAAAGATGCTCACCCTCCTCCAGGAGATGATGACATTTCAGTCTTTCTAATTAGGTTTGTGTCCCAGACCAGCAGAATCTGGAAGATATAAATCTCATTTTTCCCCCTTTGTATTAAATTGAATTTAATGTTTGTGTAAGATAAAGAGCTTATAGCCCTGGATATCTTTGTTCTAACTCCCTGTGGACACTGCTTAGGACAGCAGGGTCTTCTCCTTTATGGCCCCTGGTCCTAGGAGTCTCAGCTGCATCTGCTGATAGCCCAGCTAGCTTACAGTGCCGCCACCTCCCACTGGGGAATCATGGAGAGACTTAGACTCCTCAACAGGTTTCAGACGATGACCTGCAGCAGAGGAAAGAGAAAGCATGATTAGCACCATAGAAACTTGTCCTACTTAGGCAAAATGGTCCTTGTGGGTGCACTTCTGTTGTTGTGTAGGATTCAGAGAAGTGACAGAAGAAAAGCTGAACCTCTAGAAATCGAAATCAACCTCTCCTGAGACAGTTTCTATCTGTAAGTGGCCTGAAATATGGCAAGTAACTGGACACCCAAAGCCTGGAGACAAAGCCTGCACACTGTCCCACCACAAGTGAAGGTGAATCTTCGAAAAAAACCATAATGACACTGTTTTTAGAAAATTTCCAACCATCCACTGAAAACCTGCACATGAAACTGCTCCTCAGTGCTGGGAAATGCCATCACCATCAAGTCCCAATTTGCTGACATTTAGATCACCAAGGTCCTGCAAGCTTGTGCTAGTTTTTTCTCTGGCTGTTGTACTGAGCACAGCTGGAGCTACAGACCTGCCCTTCTTTCTTTGCTGTGTGCCTGTGAGTGTAAAGGAGCTAGAGGTGATGCTGAAGCACGTTTGCCACAGAGCTACAAAAACCAGTGAGAGACTCCTCTGTGGCGTCACCCCAGCAGTGGAAGCTGGCCTTGCTCCCATGGAGACCTGCCCTCAGGTTGTGTTTGCTGTGCTGCACTGAACGTGTGGGGTTTTCAGGTGTAGAGAGGTTGGTCCTGTCTTATGGCCATGAGGAGAAGAAATATTCAACACCCCAAATCTGTACAGCTTCATCCTTTCCTTCACTGCATCCTGGGGACTGGTGACTGAGAAGCTGCCTTCACCCAGCTGGGGCCCTTCTGTTGGCTTTGCCCCACAGCAGGAACAGCCTGTCTTCCCACTCATGCAGAGAAGCTCCCTGACCACAACAGCCTCGGAACCCCATGAAGCACCTGGTGTGTGAAAGCCGAGCTCAAAACCCTGCTTGGAAACTGCTCCCCTCCTTCCCCAGGGCTGCCTTATCTCCCTGCTCCCTGTGCTTCTGCTGTGACAGTGGAAGGACGAGGCCATGGAGCCCTGGGAATCTGCCTTCCTCTTCCCCCTCTGCTCTCACCAAGCTTTCCTTGCCCAGTGCAATTACGAAGGTGTCAATGCTCATTTGGCTGGGTCTGCTGTGCAACAAACTCGTGTGGCCCTCAAGGGACTCAAAAGTCAAGACAATCTCAAAAGGAAAGTAGAAGCTTCCGCTTGCAATTTTCTCACTCCTTCCCTTCTGCTCCGCTGCAGCGATGGGAGGGTAGAAGGAGAAGGGACACACGAAGTGGCTGAAATACGTCAAACCCAGAAGTTTCATTAACCATGCTCAAGAGTTATTATTCAGACCTTCCTGGTGCTCCAAGACTGCTTTTAGTTGGCTGAAAGCTTTTAAGCGCAGAGCCACTGGATATACGCCAAAGTGTGTGACGGCCATGCTGTCCATGACCTCCTTCGGGCTCCCTGGACTTTTTACCTCCCAGGTGTTCCAGCTGACCTGTAAAATCAATATGCTGGGACTGTATATTTAACTGAGTGCTTGTCTTGGGCCAAGGCCTCAAAAATGTTCATCACAGGTAGGTATTTCTGGCGTGAGACAAATGGCAGAGGACAACGAAAGGGTGCAAAGATCAGTGCAAGAAGGGAATAAGCTCGTGCTGCTCAGTAGGAATAGCGTGGTCATAGAATCACAGAACCACAGAACGGTTTGGGCTGGCAGGGACATTAAAGATCATCGTGTCCCAACCCCTTGGGCAGGGACATCTTCCTGAATTTGCACTAATTCAGGTTGCTCAAAGCCCCATCCAGCCTGGCTTTTAACATTTCCAGGGATGGGGTATCCACGACTTCTCAGGGCAACTTGTGCCAGTGTCTCACTATCTCACAGTAAGGAATTTCTTCCTAATACACAATTTAAACCTGTCCTCGGTCACTTTAAAGCCATTCCCCCTTGTCCTATCACGACATGCCCTTGTGAAAAGTCCCTCTCCAGCTCTCTTGTAGCCTGTTTAGCTATGGGAAGGTGCTCTAAGGTCTCCCTGGAGCCTTGTCTTCTCCAGGCTGAAGTCCTCCTTTTTGCCTCAGGAGCAATCGTAGAGTATGGATGCATAGCATGGATGACCCAAAGCACTGCAGACTTTTTCATATGTTTTCCAGTCATCCTGATGTTTGGGCATTCTATTGAGAGTGGCAAACCCTAGTTCTATCTCTCCTCTGATTCACTTGTGTCCTGTGCAGATGCACACGCGACGAGGTTTTCAGCCGATGTCCACTACTATTTCCATTCTGGTGGCTGTCCTGCTTTGGATAAACTATTCAGTATTTGTCAATATCCATCCTTCCCCCAAAACTCTCTGGTCTTGGCTAGTACAGTGCTTGTTTGGCTGGCAGGAGCCTGGTACTCAAACCTCTGACTGGAAGAAGAAAAGGTATATATATTTTCAGTTTGCTACCCTGTGGTGACAGAGGGTGGATGGGGGAGAAGGCAGGTTTTCTCACCTCTTGTCCCTAGGATCTGCAAGGCCTTCAGTGACCATTTGCTCTCTAAACCCTTAAAGGAGCTGTGATCCCAGCTGAGCACAAGCTGAGATTGCTGCAGCCGTGGGTGCTGCTGGCAAGCAGCTGGGGTTGTAATAGATAGCATCTCTGCAAAGACAACTTCAGGCAGAACAAGGGCAGTGCCTGTTGTAATTTCGTATTAATTACTGCTGTAAAAGCAGTACCCAGATGAGATCAAGCCCTCTGAAAAACAAGGGGCGGTGCTTGCTCCATTTGAGTGTGCAGACTTAACAGTCTGCCTTGAGACAAAAGGTAACGAGTAATAAGTCTGTAAGAGTTATAAAAGTGAGAGGGGCAGCTCAGCATGGCCCCGTGTGCCTTTGCTGAAGACGTTCAGGAGAGTGAACCCTTTCAGAAGCCAGCCTACGAGTTTGTGCGTTCGCCCCGGCCCTTCCCCAGTGGAGAAAATCTCATTTCCCACCACTAATTGATGCACAGAACCACTCAGCTCGCTGAAATTACGGAGAAGAAAAGGTTTTTGGTTTTTTTTTTATTGGCCATCTATTAGCATTTTTAATTTGCTACATGAGGTAAGTTTCAAAAGGTGCCAGAGGGCAGCTTAAGAAATTAGCTGTTCTTAGCATTTTCTCTTCTTTCTGACTGACTTGGGTCCTCAAAGCCTTAATTAAAACTAGGGAGTGCTTCCAACGCACGACACAGCAGACAGCGCATGACAAGACAAGCTGGAGCCCCCCACAGAGCATCACGCTTCTCTGGGACTTCTGATGGGAGCAGGAATCATGAGAGAGCAGAGGGGAGACGGTCATCTCGATGTTCCACAGGTGTGGGAGGCACAGGGGCTGTGGAGTGGGACTGCAAGTCCAGGAGATGCTGCGGGAGGCAGAGATGGATCCGGGGCTGGTTGAGAGGGACAGACAGGAAACATCACACCCTTGATGGGAGGCTCTTGGGGTCTCTCTCTCCCAGTCCTTGATGCCAGCTAGAAGGTGAGTAGACTCACTTACAGGAGGAATTTCCCTACTCGTCACTTGTCACTGGGAGACATTTCTCCTCCTCCTGATTCCCCATCATATCCCTTGCTGTCGAGCAGCAAAATCACCAGACAGTTCAGGATGCCTGGAGGAACAAAAGGATTTTGCACAGCTTTTCAAGCATGCCGTGTAGTAATGTGGGAGAAAACCTTGCTGCAGGTTGGGTCACTTAAGGCCAAGAGCTAGGTTAAAGCAAAACTCAATACCATCTTGCAATGATGAATGAGTTGGCAAAAAAACCTAAAGAAGGGCAGACTCTCAAGATTGTAGGTAATATTTAGCCTCCTCAGCTGCTTCTTACCTTCCTTTCTCCCTTTAAGTCAAGTTGGACACTTTCTCCACTGACTCACAACAGAATTTCTTTGCCTCAGCTAACCAATGCCGTCTTCTTCCCACTGTCTGTCCGTGCTGGGCATCCAAACTCAGAGAGCCAGGAAGAGGCCACACTGCTGCCAACACGTGTCACAGCCACAGCCTTGCTCGTAACCTCTGCCATGAGATTAAGGACAGCAGGCACACCTCTGACTGCTCACCCCGGGCCCCAGCCCAGCACCACCGTCTGTACCAAGGCAGGAAAAGGGTGCGGGGCTGGAGAAGTGAAGGACATGTGCTCCTTCCAGCAGCAGGGAAGTGGCCCAGGGAGACGCTCCAGGGAGCTGTAGCCCAGCCACAGAGCATAGCAACAGATTTGCTTGATGCTTGTCTCAGGATTTATCTTAGAGAACAAAAATGTGTTTTGGAAGAAGGTTAGGCATGGAAGTAAATGTTAGCTAAGCCAGGGACAGAAGAGGGACCACCTGCCTTCTGCAGCATGAAGCAGCCATGAACAGATGGGATGCTTTCCTTTGAAGAGAGAGTGGTCACCATGACCTTGCAGGAATGGAAAACTTGGATCGCTTTGCTCCACGTGACTCCACCTGTTGAAATCTAAGGACAGAATGTGGCTGGAGCAGCTCAGGGTGTGGATTTACAGGCTCTGGATGGAAGCTGTCCCCAGCTGTCTGTTTGGCAATTACTGTCTCAGCGAGCAATGTGAGCTGAGGCAGGGCCATCCAGGGCCATCGCCCTGTGGTACTGACTCTATTAACTGTAGCTGAAACAGCCTCTACAAATTGTCTGCAGTGAAAGCCTCCAGGGTTAAGCCCTCCAGTTTGTCTCCTGTCTCAGTTCCTGCCCCTTGACTGCACCTACAGCGCTGGGATTCGACGAACCCATGCAGGGGACATCCCCACCCCCTTCCCTCACCCTTTGGCTGGCAGCAGTCAGCAAGAGACCACAGCAGGTGAGACTGAAATCCAGGTGCTCCATCGACAAAGCGACCAGAATACTTTGGAGCAACTGGTACCTCTTCCGGTATGGAACAGAAGTTGTGCCTCCAGGTGTCACAGCTCAAAACAGACCCCAGATGGAGACTCCCCTTCTGTCTTGCTTCCTGCCAGGCTTTCACTCAGCCTCTCACCTGCACCTGGGTGCTGAATATCTGCACAGAGCTGCCGCTCTTGCATCAGGTTTGCACAGGAACTCCCCTAAAACTTGCCATCAAAGAGGAGTCAGTAATTTCTGTCTGAGTCCATTCTAGCAGCATGCGAGGGCTGGAGCAGGAGAGATCCCCTCTGGGCTGTCTCCACGCTGCGTGCACAGGAACAGGTCAGGATGGCTCTGCCGAGGCTGTGGCTGGTGCTGTCATTAGGCACAAGGCAGCCTGTGCAGTGAGCAGGAGCTTTTGCATATCCTGCAGACCCCGGGAACCGTGCTGCACATAGCTGGGTACCATCTGTTCCTGCCTTCCCCACCGACTGTTCATCCCACTCACATCCATAGGGCTCTTGTTAACACAGCTCTCCACTGATCAAACCCTGCCGTCGTGCTGGGCTCAGTTTTCCTCTTCCTCCTCTCAGGAGTCTTCTGTGGGTTACTCCACCCCAGCTTTAATTAACACTGGGGAGAGAAAGTGAAAACAGCTCTTAGTTGATCATGGCAGGGGACGAGACCTAATAAACCCCAGGAGAGGAAGACTGACTGCAGAAATCAGGGTAGTAAAACCAGAAACCTCTGGAGCAAGGCTGGGCTTGGGCTCCGCAGCCAGTTAGTATTCAGCTGGAATGCCACGTTGTTATAGACAATGCACTGACATCAAAGCCACTGGGTAAGCGGTTTTAGTTAAGTGATGTATTTGGTGTTATATTTTTATTGTGTGTTTTCTACGCCGTGTTTTTATCTTTATGTTTTCATGTGCGAGGTTTTTTTGCAAGAATTTAGTGCTGCTGGAAAGCATTCTATCAACAGCCCCGGAGATTGAAGCCCTTTGTCTATATCCAGAGCAGGCAGCATGCTAGCAGCCTGCTGGCACCACGCTGGCTCTTTGCCTCAATCCCACTCTCAGGGATCACCTTCAGAGATGAGAGAGCAGTGCTGTTGGCACTGCCAGCAGAGAAGGACAAGGGGATGTGTTTGTGGGGTCCCAACCTTAGAGAAGACACTCTGAAGTCCACTTTGAAGCCCAATTTGCCAAAAGCCTTTATGGTCCTATGCCCCACTGTGCCAGGGGTAGTCAGGCGTGTCACAATTGGATTTCAGGTTGCTGGGTGTCACGGATGCTTTTGACCTGCAAGCCAGAAGTCTCCTCTAACAGCAGGATTCAGGAAATCTCATCTGCTGCAGAGCGGTGAACACATCAGTCCCCTTCCTGTAGGACCAAGATCCGTGAAAGAAAAAGTTGAGATCAAACTTGGTTGGGTGAAGGGTCAGTGACACAGTGAAGTCCCCAGTCTCCCCTGGCCCCGCTAAAGGACGCGGGGTGACACGGGTCACTGCTGCTGCTCCCCTTCCTCGCTCCTTTCCTTGCCAACACATCAGTGGGCTTTCCCCTCGCCCATGAAAAGCTGAATTGACAGGAGAGGAGAGGATTAACCTTTGCCACCCGTGTAGGCTGCTGCGTACAAATATTTCTCTCCAAAGCATCAAGTAATAAATGAGTCTTCATCTTTGTCAAACACCTTGGAGTCCATTTGCCATGTCTCCCCCAAAGGCAGCACAGCGGGGCAAGGCAGCGTGTGAAATACAGGAGGACTATAAATCTCTCCAACACTGTATGGGCATTTTACAGCTTGCAGTTTTCACTGAGAAGTGGCTGTAAATAATGGAGGGGGATATCTGCCACCTGTCTCCAGGGGAGGATTTATTTGGGTGTAAGTGCTATAGATCTTCATATGTATGCTGCAGCTGTAAATAAGCAAAGTTTAAGCAGTGACTGGGGTCTGTCTTGCTCCCTCTCCCCCCATTCTCATTTTCCCTCTATTGTTTCACCTGTTTGTTTCCCTGCTGTTTTAGGCTACATCTCACTCCAGAGGTGAGCACATGTCTGGAGAGTCACTTGAGGAGGAAGTGGGTTGCTGTGATTGAGTACACATTTTGCTTTCACATTCAGCCCATACAAAGGATTCGAGGGGAAGAGAAGCTGATAGTTAGGATTCAGGACCCGCTGCTATGTACTCTTCAAATGCTCCTTTGAGTTCTTGGTTCAGGATTTTAATGATGCTGTTATTCTTGTGCAGAAGCATATGGTTTGCTCCAGTCTGTTCTGTGTTGCTGTGTGCCGGCCCCTGTTTCAAGTCACTTCACTCAGGGAAGAGTATCTGGAGGGAAGTTAACTCTTTGAAGGCATCGAAGCTGCCAGTCCACAGAGCCCAGGGCTTGCATTGGGATGTGGCATGCATTGGGATGTGGCATGCATTGGGATGTGGCATGCATTGGGATGTGGCATGCGGAGCCAAAAGGCTTTGCAGGCAGCTGGCACTGTCAGGACATGCCAGGCTGGTCAAGAGGTCAGATGTGTTCCTCAGGCATTGGGGGCAACTTGCAAGGCAAGTCTGGGTGTGTGTAGCTTCACCTGCAGGGATGATGGAGGGTCCAAAGAAGTCGCTGCTGATGGACATAGCAAAGCAGCCCTCAAAGGCACTGCCGATTTCAACCAGCAACCTACAACCCAGCTGGTTGTTGTCCCAGGCAGCCAGGACCCAAGCAGAAGGCGACCTGGTTCTTAGGCTGTGTTCGAGGGCACAGAGGCAGATCCTGGACATATCTACAGACTGCAAACAGCTGCCCTTGGGCTGCATTGGAGGAGGAGAAAATGTCCCCTGGGTTTTGCCATTAGGAGGTGGGGTTTGCTGCTGGCAGTGTTGCAAAAACCACTGTCACCTGAAGCTACCAGTCACTGTCAATCCCATCCAGAAGCATCTTCCTTCCACACCTGGCTCCACGTGTTCCTCCAGAGACTCCTTGAGCTCTGCTCAAACTCCAGAAGAAGAAATGCATACGTATGAACGGTGATCCGTTTTCAGCTCTTGATAAGCCAGAAAGGAATCAAAAATCATAGCAAGAAAAAAAAGTAGTCACCCCACTGATGCGGGGTGAGGGCAGATCCCTGTCCCTGTCAGCTAGGCACTGCACACGTGCCATAAAAAGACACACCCAATTCAAAACAGCTTGTAAGAATCGCTGCAGTGCAATATCAAGTAATGCCCTTCCCTTGCCCTTCAATATCTTTATAAATTCTACCCTCTCTTCCTGCCCACACAACGTGTTACAGAAATCAGAGAGGAAACAAAGAGCCGAGGACAAGGAGACCCGGCATCCCGCAACAAAGAGCTCTGCGAATTCTTCAGGAGATCCCCATAGTGCGATTAGCATCTCTTTACAGCAACATCATCTCTCCTCCTTTTGTTTCCCCAGAGGAAGATAAAATTGTCACCAAGCACCAGAGAATGAAGCTTGATGAATACTGAAAAGACATTCACCTGCAAACTAGGATGGACTAGCCCCAGACGCTTTTTATTAATGTTTTCACAAGCTGGGACAGGAAGGAATGACTGGGTTTGGAGCTGTGAGGGGAGTGCGAGGAAACAGGGCCGCCTTAATGAGAAAGGACAAGTGGTACTGGCTGAGGCATGAGCTCACACCCTACTCCCAGGCACACATCCTACTCCCCTCTGCTCACACAGACTCAAAGCAAAAGCATTCTGAGGGTGGAGGGTGTGGGTGGTGAGACAGAGCCCTGCTCCAAAGTCACCCCTCTGGGCTCCTACATGGGCTGCTCTGACCATAAGTCCAGATGAGGAGCCGTGACTTCATCATCTTTGACTTCCTTTCCTGTGTCTCAATTCTCAACCAGAAAACACTTTGCCAGTTAGAGAACAGGATTGCCATTGCTCATTTTCTTGTGCGTGTCCTTACCCTTCTTCTTTTTCTTTAAAAAAAAAAAAACAAAAAAAACCAAACAAAGAGAAACTCTCAAAAAAATGTTTTAGAGGAGGTTGATTTTATGAAATGCTGCTGCTGAACTGAAATTTGCAGGAAGTTTGTGGGCAGTTTGAACTCGGTCCTGTTCCTTCCCAGTGACTTCTCATATTGATGTTTCCTATAGTGACTCATTGTCTTCATTCAGCATCTCTGACTGACTGAAGCAAAAAGGCTCAATTAGGGAAGGGTTCCTCTATGGGTCTCCTGAAATTACAGTCGTTTAAACTGCTGCCCAGCAACCCAGAGCTAAATTGCAGTGCTTCAGTACCTCTGGCAATTGCTGTTTCTCCATTCATATGCCAGAAAAATGATGGGTCCAAACAAAGAGGGCTTCACTGATTGAAGGAGAGCGGGAGATGTGTAGGCAAGCCATGGAAAACCTTAGTAACAGATTCCACTCCTCTCACTTCAAGGAGAGGGATGACTTTTGAACCCCAGCTATATCATACTCAGAGTCCTTTGGGGGTGAATTTGGACAGGTTCCACTCTGCCCCAGAGGGACAGGCAGTGTGATGGGGTTTGGCCATATTGCGTAGGTGAGCAGATACAGCTTTAGGAATGGCGTAGGAGGTCCATCTGGAGCTCCTTCGTGAGAGTGATCCTCCTGGTGCAAACCAGTAGGCACAGCATCCCAAAGCTGTCTGTTGATCCGACAGCTTGCCAGTCAATACTGCTCCCCTCCGGTCGCCGAGACCGCGGTTTCATCTTCTGCATGTGGCCGAGGCCTGTAAATTCACTGTACGTGTCTCCTGCTGTTGGTGACCTGGGACTTTCCAGTGTCACGATGCTCCCCAGAGCGAGCTGTTTTGGGAAGGGTTTGGAAAGAGGCAAAAATAGCAAGCGAAGCAATAGAACTGCAGCTGTGTGAGGAGGAACCAAATAAGCTGAGGCTAAGATTTGACAAGCTGATAACCAAAGCGTGAGAAAGGTCCGCAAGATTCTGAGGGGGAAGGAAGGGATGGAGAGAAGCCAGTTGTTTTCTGTTCCTTACAATAGAGCTGGGAGGCTTCAAATGAAAACTGTAGATGGCAGATTGCAGATGAAATAGATCCTTTGAAACAAAATATCATTTGCCTGTGGAACTCACAGAATCAGAGGCTGGCTAAGATTGACAGGGACCTCTGGAGGTCATTTTATCCAAGCCGTCTGTCCAAGCAGGACCATGTAGAGCAGGCTTCCCGTGTCCAGATGTCTTTTGAATATCTCAGAGGGTGGGGACTCAACCTGTTGCCCTACTTGGTCCCCCTCACGGTAACAAAGTGTTCCCTGATGTTCAGGAGGAGCCTTCTGTGTCCCAGTTTGTGCTCCTTGCCTCTGTTCCTGTCACCGAGTACCACTGGAAAGAGCCTGGCTCTGTTCTCTTTCACCCTCCCTTCGGGTATCTCTGTACAGTGATGAGATCCCCTCTCAGGGCTCTCCAGGCTGAACTATCCCAGCTCCCCCAGCCTTTCCTCGTAAGAAATGCTCCAGTCCATTCATCATCCTTGCAGTCCTTCGTTGGCCTCTCTCCAGTGTGTCCACTTCCCACAGCGGGGAGCCAAGCACTGGACACGATGCTGCAGCTGTGGCCTCACCAGGGCTGAGCAGAGGGCAGGGATCAGTTCCCTTGGCCTGCTGGCAATGCCGTGCCTGGTGCAGCTCAGGATCCCGCTGTCCTTTTTTTGTTGCAAGGGCAAATTGCTGGATCACGGTGGACTTGTGCCCCCCAGGCCCCCCAGGGCCTCTCCTGCCGAGCTGCTTTCCAGCAGGTGGTCCCTGACATTTGTTGGTGCACAGGGCTGTTCATCCACAAACTGCACGACACTTACACATCTTAGTGGGAACTGGCAAATAAAAACATGGGCTTGAGCAGGACAGAAAATACACTGCTGGTTTGGGACATGAACCAGGGGCCTCTCAAGGCACTGATGAGGAGGAACTTGTTCCAGAAACTCAGCTCGATCCTTTCCATCATTGAGCAAAGACTGGTGGGACACTTTTCCTGCCTAAGACTGGGGAACCCCTCTGGAATTTGGTGGTCCCTGCCTCCAGGATGCCCCATCTCCATGCCCTCTTTGAGCCCACAGGTCAGTAACATTTCCACACACCTTCATTTTCCAGCTTTCCTACCTGGAAAGGGCACCCCAGGCTGCCATAGCTCTGATAGGGAGGTGAGAGTTGGCTTTTCAACTTTTGTTTTCAACTCTTTTTGCCTTAAAATACCTTGAAAAATGTTCAAATAAATTTTTTCCACCAGCAGTTTATTTGCTTTTGCTCTCAAAGCCATATTTATCTACAAAAAAAAAAAAAAAGAAGTCAAACCTCCCAAACACTTGAAACACAAGAACGTGGGGCTGGCAGGGACTCCCAGACTTGCCAAATCCAATCCCTGCTGTTGCAGCAGCACATCACGACGCCCTTTCAGAGCTGGAGCGTGCTCTCTCCTAAAAGCTATTTGGATTTCTGCCTCCATGGCTCCTACTGGGTGGCTGCCCCAAACCCAATTGCTCTAATGGTTCTAAGCCCTCAACTAATTTCCAGCCTGGTTTATTCATGGCCAGTTTATATACATTTGTTCTCATGCCAGCACTATCCTTTGGCTGAAATAGCTCTCCTACCCCCTTGTGCTTACTCCCCAGAGGTATTTATAGAAAACCATCCCAGGCTTTATTAATACAGCACAATTATTTGTTTTGCCTGCTGTTCTGCAGAGGATAAAGGCTCCTGACCTGCCCCTCCACTTTTAACTCCTCTAGTCCTCATGCCATTGCAAGTCCTCCTTCGGCTTCCTCCCACCCTATGTGCAGCATAGCATGGAATTCTAAAAGGATTGTGCTCTCGCTGGGAAATGGGATTTTGGTGTGTGTCCTAAGAGAAATCTCATCCTGTCCCCAGGCCTTTCCCCCGCCTGGTGTGTTCCTGGAAGGAGCAACAGTGTCTCAGTGAGCACCTCGTGTAAAACCTTACAGAAAAAGAGCTCCGTGATTAGCAACAGCTTCTGTCAACAGAAGCAGAATGAGAAGTAATGGCAGGATAAACTGCAATTTATTTGAAAATATGCAAATCTGCTCATTAAATAATTCACATGAATTTTCACACATGAAGGTGAAAAAAAACCCCTTGGCAGCTGTGTGTATCCCCTCTCCATCAAAGCCACACTGTTGGCAGCTGCTGTTCTCTTTCATTCTCAGACTTTTCCCTTTCTGTTCTCCGCATTTCAACCTCTTTTTTTCTACTCCATCACCTGATACTGGGATTTCCAGAGTCCTCATACCATCAGGCAACATCTTCCCCTAATTTCCCTCTTTTTTAATCTGCAGCCTGCCTAAAATTGTTTCCATCCTTGGTGCACCCTCTCTCAGGATCACCAGGAAATGAGATTCCAATATAACCTGGGCTTTTTTACATCAGCGAGGAAAAGATAAAGACCCCGTGTCCTGAGGGCTGTTTCTGAGGCACTCTGCTCTTACCGGGTGAGGTGTGTGATCCTTATGCCTGGACAAGCTTTCTTTTCTGGGGAGGCTCCCATCAGCTGCAGCTAAGGCTCGCCCTGAATCCCACCCTGCGGTGCTCCCTGCATTGTCAGGACCATATCCTAGTGGAGAGGCAGGGCAGGGCACTAGCAAGAACGGCACACTTTCCTGGAGGAAAAGAATTGCTCCACTGAAATGAGGATGCAGGTCCTGAATCCCAGCTGATGGGAGGAGGCGCTCAGGGAAAATTCAAAGCAGAACAGAGGACCAGCAGGTGTTAAATTTGTAAGCAAAGCGTTTAAGGGAGATGAGGGTATGAGAAGTCCCTGAGCTCTCCTTTCCGGGTGATGGGTATTTGAAAGGGATTCCCCTCAGAAACTCCTCACAACTGGCTTATTCCTACCTTCAAGTCATTAAGGTTCAGCCCAATGCCGGACAACTCAGACGAAACGCTCAATTTAATGCATAGATTAATTTCCCCTCTTCCCTGCTTCATTAAAGAGTTTCCCAAGTTTCACGCAGTTAGGATGGGGAACTCCACTCTGACAAGGACCCTCTCTGTACCTCTGTCCTTTACTCCCAGCAGTTTCCTACTGGTACCATATCCATGCAGTCCCCACACAGATTATAGGGATCTGGCAGAACAGGAGCCTGGCCCAGAGCTGTTTTCCCATGCTGTGAACAATTTTAAGATTTAAAGAAAAAAAAAAAGGGAAAAAAAAAGAAAAAGAAGAAAAGGAAAACAAACAAAATGTCTATTCCAGATTGGGCTAGAACTGGAATAATAATCCTTCAAGACTGGTTTGGCACAGTCAAAGTATTTCACTACTGTCGCTGTCGACTGCTCTGCTCTCGCCTCAAACATTTCTGTTACCCTGGGGTTGCATTTCTAAGTAAGCACTGAAAGAAGTCAGAGACCCTTAGTTTTACAATTCCAAAAGGTATTGGGAACAATTACTTTTAGAGTTGGGAAATCCATCAATCCCAACCTTTCCCTAAGGCAAGTTTTGGTATTGAGAAATCAGAATTTTAACTTTTTTTTTTTTTTTTTTTTTTTGATGGAGGGAAAATTCATAAGATTTCCCAACCATCTCCAAACCCATCCCCTTGAGCCAGAGGATTTCACGGTGCTGTTTCCGTGTCTTCTGGCAGTGAAAGGCAACCACGGGTAATGAAATGGATAAGCAAAATAAGAGACAGTTCTGGGATCAGATCTTGCTTGGTTGGGCCACTCCAAACACCCCAGATTTGGGTTTTTATGAGGCCCTGTATGGCTGGGCTCTTCCTCTGCTGGCACCTGGCTCTGGCAATGTGTTATTTTCATACTCAGATCGCCGCAGCATTGATAACCTCATGGAGAGCAGAGATAGATCTCTGCTTAGTAGATCTTCCTTCATTCTCAGCAGGTATTTTCCCATCTGCCCTTTTACCTGTCAGTTCTGATGGTGGAGCATGAAGTAAAGAGGCTCAGCCACTTTTCTTCTTTCTTTTATTTTCCTTTCCTTTTCTTTTCTTTTTTTTTTTTTTTT
>VZTA01024640.1:335876-355131 GCA_013398855.1 Mohoua ochrocephala
TTTTTTTGGTGCCATTTATAAATTTTACTGAGTGAAGCAAGGCATGCTCCATAAATCAGACTGCAAGTTAGAGAGTCACACTGCGGAGTATGCAGCGGGATGAGGCACCAGCTGTTCTCTGCAGATGATAAAGCTGTAAATACAATGCTGGTTTAAGGAGGCAGACCCCAGCTCGTGGCACCCTGTGCCTTTGCACACCCTGCATTTCACAAGAGCTGCTCCGAAGTGTTTGAAAGAGCCCCACCAGGACGGGCTGCCAGGTCTGTGCCACTCATCTGCGTGGGCGTGCGAGGGCTGGAAACAGGTTCAGACCTTCCTGAAGGTCACAGCAATCAAATATCATGCCTGGATTCATTCAGTATGCAGCAGGGAGCAGGAGCAGACTCTACTCCTCTTTTATAGGACCTTGAGTTGTTTGATGTAAGGCTGCATGCAAATCACTGCCCAAGGATGTGTTTGTCATATAATTAATATTAGCTCCCACCCTGGAGCACGCTTCTGTCAACACAGAATAAATATTCTCCATTAGGAGGAGAGTTGGTTGTGGAGATCAGGACTTGAAGCACTTGGATAGCTCTGTGCTAGCCATCAAGGATCAGTTCCCCTGTGCTCCAAGGTAACCAGTGAGCCAGAAGGTTGCTCATTTTTATTTCCAAGAGGTTTTGGGTTGGTTTGTTTTCCTGGTTTTTTTGTGTTGGTTTGGGGTTTCTTGGATTTTCTGGGTTTTTAAAAATTATTTAACTCAGTTTTCCCTTTGGATGTGGCCTCTCCCTTCCCCAAGACATGATTGGAAGCCCATCATCCAGAGATTTCCAGCACAGTTATGGACAGGTAGGAGAATGAAGAGGCTCATAGCGAGTCTGGCTCTGAACCCATACATGAGCCCACAGTCTGATGTTACAGCAAGAGACGGATATTTATATATATTTTAATAGGGTGGAGATAAATAGTGCATTCATTGGAAAACCTATGTGGAGAGAGGGTGTAATGAATTTTCAGATTAAACTTGGCAAGTGTTTTCAAGCTAAAGAGAAGATGTTTAATCATATTTTCTTGCAGAGAAGGCTGAACGCTGGGTTTCAGCACAATTTTTAAATGAAATGTCTCAATTTTTTTCAGCAATGCTTGTGTTTGTCAGCCTGACGATGTGCCGAAGGGGCTTAGCAAGGAATCTCAATAACCAGCTGAAACGCTCTGGCAGAACCTCCGCTGAGTTTCTGAGCTTTAGTACTTTCTGATCAAGAGAAATGCTGAATAGGCCGAGGAACAGCGAGGTTTGGCTCTGCTCAGCAACACCTCCACCCACGCCACACCGGGCACCGTCCCCTGCCTGAACCCACAGCCACGGGCTGAAAAGCCAAAGAGACACACCGTGGCCCTGAAGGGATGAGATAGGCTGTGGAATCACACAGGCTGATGGACTGGGTGCAGAAATTTTGCTCTGGGGGGATGGTGACACCAGCCAGATTCGTGACGTCCCCTTTCCAAGGCTTTGGTTGCAATTGCATAGTGAGGCTCTCAAGAGCTGGCATCTTCTGATGGCAGTAAACACAGAATAATTTGCTGGTGCTCAAACAGAGGCTGCCAAGGTAGCACAGACAAAAAAGGATTTCATAAAAAAAAAGAAAGAAAAAATCGCAAGAAAAAAAATAAAAGAAAACAAAAAATCCTGCATGCACCAAAAAAAAAAAAAAAAAAAGAAAGAAAAAGATTATGCAAATGCTCTAGAGAAGATGAAAAATTAAGCATTCCAAACTAGCAAATAATTCAGTCTTCTCAGTCTCTATTTTTTCTCTTTTCTTGCCTGCATGGGATCTGAAATTACATTTTACCACCTGCCTTTCTGAATTGTCCTTGTACCTTGCCTGCCAAGTTTCACCCCCGCAGAGGACACTGGCTCCTGGGGGATGAGGCACGACATGTTCTCCTTGCCCGATGTCCTCAGGGACAGGCAGCTGCTCCAGCACCGTGTCTGTGCAGATGTGCAGGGGGGGCTGCTGTGCCTCCCCTCTCCATTTTGGAGCACTCAGATCAGCTTCAACCCCCTCAGCAGGAGAGAGGGCATGTGAAGAGCAAGAAGCTTCTGGGATATTGCAGTGGGCACCAGGTGGGGGACAGGAAATCCTTCTAACCTTCTTGTTGGCAGAAAGTGGTGTGGGGGTGATACTCACACCTTACCAGGCAAAGGAGAATCCACCCAGCTGCCTCCAGACCGGTGTGAGTAGCAGGAGATTCACCCCTGCAAAAAGCAGGACCCCTGGTTATCTGTGTACTTCCAAAGGCTGGGGAGAAAGAAGTTCAGCTGCGAACTCCCATTTTGCAGAAGGGAGACGGAGCCTTGGGTTAAAGTAGGATGCCAAGCAGGGGCGTGCACAGCTCGCAGTGTGCTGGCCCAGCTTTGCTCTCCCCCTACAGCAGTGGCACTTCGGTCGCGTGGTGGCTTTGACAGGGTGGTCTGTCAGGGCCAGCAGGTAGGAGAAAGCAGCTGTGTTGCTCTTGGCTGTGGTTTTTAACCCCCTCACTTGCAGCTGAACAGCTTCTTCTGATTCAGGGCCCTTAACTCCGTCTGCAGCACCCGGAGTTACCCGGCTCAGCTGACACACGCTGCCTTGGCCAGCCAGAGCAGCCTGCTCTGGGAGCTCAGCCTGATGGAATGAATGCACACAAGGGACCAGGGAGCAGCAGGAACAAGAGCATGACACCCCAGGATCCTCAGAAAAAATGTTCACTCACACCTGTCCCTTAGTAATACTTTGGGCCATAGAGAAAGAAACTTAAAAGACCTTAGTGGTCCCCCACTTCCTGGCATGGAACTCTGTTCCTTGCCATTATCATCACTGCTCAGCCCTGCCACAGCTGTGTCTTCATCCATCCATTCATGTTGACTCTGTTCACACAAAGCCTCGGGTTGCCAGGTCACTCCCACACCATGCAGAGCCTTCTCCCTCAGCTCGGCAGCCCCCTGGGAAGCCCACCCTGGGTTCCCCCTCTTCAGCCTCTGCCCCTGCAATGAGCGGATTTTGCACAGCAACTGCTGTATTTGACTCCAGGAAGGTTTGTCTAGAAGATCTGCTGTGCTCACACACAAGGTTTAGTGGTGAACGCAGCAGTACTGGGTTAGCAGTTGAACTTGATGATCTTGAAGGTCTTTTCCAACCTAAATGATCTTGTGAGCCAACGATCCTGAAAAAATAAAACATTCATTGTAGCACAGCTCTTTTGCACAAAGCAGAGGGAAAAGGAAATTTATGCTGAAGACTAGAGAGGAGTGCTCTCAGGAAGAGCTGATTTTGGCTATCAAACTCTCTCCATAGGAAGACGTCAGAGGATTTGCTGCTAAAAATTATTTAAGGGCAGGCTAGGCAGCTCACAGTGGTTGTTCATGGCAAATGGTGGCAATGATGGGAAAGCATCCCCCTTTTCCGAACAACAACCCCAGTCAGTGAACTGACAGAAAGTAAGGTGTCTGTAGAGATGTATGTATTAAACATGGAAATATGTGCACACACCTATGTTTAAGCCAGATCACTTGGAGTTCATCCCCTGCTTACAGAAGTGGTGCAGAGAGGGGAGAAAGAGCTGCTGGGGGCAGAGAAGGTGGTGAGAGAGGTGTTCACCCCTGTGGCTGGTAAGAGAAGTGTTCATGGGCTACAGCCTGACAGCTTTGCTTGTACATCCTGGGGACTGCTGTACTACCTGGTACTTTGTCTTCTAGAAGTTGCTGGTGACTGGAACCTTGTGTAAAATCTCATCCTGTTTGTTTTATTTATAGTCCTTGTTATTTCGTGGCTGAACTTGGAGATGTGACCCCCAGCAATTGAAAGGCCAGCAGACGAATCAATAGATCCAGCACCTGCTCAAAACCTCTTCATTTTGTGAGCTTTATCTCATCGTTTCCAAACGTGTAGGCCAGGGTTGCCAAAGGACAGAGAGGAGCAAGGTGGTGAACAATGCCAAGGAGAGGTGGAGCAGGAGCTGCTGTGGGGCCACACTGGTGCCAGTGCACCAGACTGGTGCTGTAGCAATTAACACCCAGCAGAATTGCCAGACTCTAATGAATCTGTGCCTGGGTTACAGTAGGGACTTTTGTTTGCTGCTGGTCCTGTCCCAGGCTTTATGTGGTGTTTGCTGCTCCTCCCTGTGCTGCAGGTTTTGCCATGTCCTCAGCAATGACAAGTTTCAGGGAAGAGTAAGAGTAGGAAAGAAGGAAGGCTGGAGAAATCTGCTTCTTGCAACTCCCTTTTATCCTAAGAGGTAACCTTCTAAATGCATCATGGGTATCATGTTTAGCTGTAGATGCTCAGTTTGACACCATTAAAAGCTTCATTGGCTTTGCCATTTTCCACTGGTTTTCAGTCCTCTCTGCTGGTGTTTCTGGGAGACCAGGCTTCTGGAAGTGTGTGTGAAAACCCAGCAGCTGATCAGCCGATAATAAGCAGGGAAAAGTTTACAGCTCACAAGTTCTTTAGGTACAGTAAGCTTCTGTATCTGTTCTACGTCAGCCCACACATCCCCCAGAAAAATGCTGCACTGCTGTGCTTCAGAGGCAGCCTGTGAGACAGAGGGTATAGTGCAGCAGCTGGGGGATGAATTAAGTGAAACACTAGAAAAAAATGCATTCTGGGGCAGTTCTGTTGCAGGTTGCCTTGGGGATGAAGCGTGCCTTACACTCAGGAGGTCCCAAGGATCGTGTGGCAGGGCTCATTCCAAAGCTTGGGACTGTGTCCTTGAAGGAGATGCAACATGGGTCTCCTGCTTCCAGCTGGGCTGTGGACCCTCCTGCACACATAAAACTTTGTTTTATGCCCTTTGATACGTACAGACATGCCCTTAATTGCTCACATTGCTGGATAATCTATCCAGCATCACTCTGCAGAAGCATGCAAAAGTATTAGTGATGCAGCTGTGGTAGCAGCTCAGGGCTTTCAAGCAGAGGGCCTGGGCTGTGTCACTGCTGCACAGAAGAAATGCAGCATCTCCACAAGCCATAAGTGTTATACAGTGGCCTCCAGTCCACTGATTCCTGGCCTACAGACAGATCCAGCATCCTTCCAGGTGGAGCAGAGGGCTGTGTTAGCTCGCAGAGCACGGCTGCCCAGCAGAAAGCTCAGTGGCACTGACACAGAACAGGCTCCTCGGTGCAGCACACACACAGTGGGAGCAACACACCACAGCACTGTCTGCCAAGCTGCCCGCTCCCATTTGAAGATGCAAATCTTCAGCCTTGTTCTCCCAGTCTGGGGAAGGTAAAATGTGGCGCTGGCTTCATCTGCGGTGACTGATAGGAAAGAAACACCAGCGTCCTGAATGAAAGGAGTGGGAATGTTACAGGAGGCCTTGCCAGGTAATTAAAACCAGAGCAGCAAAGATCAGAAGTTGTGATGCTGCCTCCTGTTCTCAGCTTCTTGTGGTGTCCCCCATTTCACAGCTTTAATTTTAAGTAGCCTCCCATTCCTGTCCCTTGCTCCTCTGCTCTGCAAACCCACTGCTGGTTTCTCTTTCTTGTCTGTACCCTGGGTCGTGTCCAGCCTTGATCACTTTCTGTCAAAGCCCTGCAGGACCTCTGCTGTGCAGGTTTTCAAACCCCAGCAGTGCAATGGAGGACCACGGAGAGCCTGAAGGAGGGAGGATGTCACTAGCCTTGGTGTTGGTGTCTTGGGGAGAAAGCAAAGCCTTGCCAGGGACTCAGAGCAGCTGTGCAAGGCAAGACTTCTTGCTCCATGCGTGGTGGAGGCCAGAAGGAAATGCTGGGAATGGCATCCCAGAGCACACAGGTTTTCTCCAGAGCCCTCCTGCAGCTGTCTCCATGCTGCCCATGCGTGCTTGTAGCTCCTTTCAAAGCTGTGTCTGGGACTTGCATCACCCTGTGCCCATCAAACCAGCTCTGGAGGTAAAGTTAGTGGATACGGCTGGAGAGGTTACCTGAGCCAGGAAACTACAGAAAGTCCCTGTCAAGGCAAAAAATAAACTCACATCCCTCCCTGTGGTCCTTCTCTCATGGAAACAGCTGCTGAGGATGCTGGTGGGATTTCTAGCATCCACCACTAGGTACGATCTTGCAGAGGGTTCTTGAACTCTTGGGCTCTGTGTCACACTCTGTGACAAGAACATGCTTCTGCCATCTTTCCCCAGGGACTCTCAGCCTCCTGGACCACAGGGGAACTCTCTCATTTCACCCCAGGCAGCTTTCCTTAAGGTGTTTCCCACTGTGAGCTCCTTGTGGAACCAGTGCCCACAAGGTGCCTCGTCCCACTCTGCCAGCTCTGCTCCCAGAATACAGCACAGGAGCAGTGATCCCTGAGTCACTTTGCCAGCCTGTTCCTGGAAAGCAAAGAGGAAAGACAAAGAGACGATTCATTAGAAACTCAAGCCCCTGGGAAGGGTTGTTTGGGGTTTTTATTTTTTCACCACGGAATCCACCTAGATCTATGATTTTCAGCTTATTATGCAATGCTGCACAGATATAAAAATACAAATACTTCTTTACATACAGGGATCAGAAGAACTCAAGACTATCAGAACAATTTCATTAAGTCAGATTAAAGCCCAGATATCTCAGCATCCTCATAAAAGTGCATGTGTAAGGAAGGCATAATATCGTGGCATGCAGGTATGATCCTCCCCTTCTGCATCCTTCCCGTGCTACAAATATTAGGGAATTATAGGCTTGATCCTTATTGGATTTCTCTTTTGTGAATTCATTCAGTCTCACCTTGGGCCCAGATAAACTTTTAGCAGCCACAGCACCCTCTGACAAGGAGCTGCCCAGGTAAATGAAGACCCGTCGCCTCTGATTTGGTTTGGATTCTGTGCAGCTTTCTTTGATGCGCTGCAGCTTTCGAGCTGTAAGAGATGTGCAGAGAGAGCCCAGGTCCGAAGGTTTTTGCTCTTATAGCCTCGTGCAAGGTTTGTTGTTTCTGCTGTGTGCAGAGCCCAGCACATTAGAGACCTGAGGCCATTCCCGTAATACAACCAGAGCAAAATGCTCTGCCTTTGTTCCTGCTCACTGCAATAGACCCCATCTCTGCTGCTCATTGTTTTAAGACTTTTCTATTAATAGCAGAAACAGACATGCCATTTCAATAATTCTATTCAAATTAATGCCTTTCATTATACTCCAAACACAACATCAAAGGCTTAGATTGCACCCTGGCCCTTTGTGAGACAGAAAGAGTTCTGGTATAAAGATTTCCATCAGAATAGACGTTTGATGGGGAGAAAGCTTTTTTGTCCATCAGGAAAGATAAGTTTCTTAATGGGATTAGAGGCTTTGGTTCTTGTGGATGAGTGACTGCAGCAGCCTAGGAGGTCCTTTCCGCTGGCAAGTTTCGTCCCACAACTCACTGCAAGGGAGACATTTCACATTGGGGATATTTTATTTTTACTCTGTTTCTGTCTGCGAGAGAAAGGTCTGTTTTGCCAGGACTGCCAGGTCCTGGTGTTGGCTGGCAAGACAGAGAGACCGTGGTGTGTCTTGGAGAGAGCTGGGACTGTACATCCCTGATTGCCAGGAGAAGATAAGCTCAGGGAACACTGCCTGCAAGGTTCCCTTTGCAGGCTGTGCCAGACACCCTTCCTCACTAGCAGACACAGCCAGTAAAGAAAGAGGGTCAAGAACAAGCACAGTGGAGGTGTTCCTCTCCTGGGGTGTTGGAAATGTAGTGTGTAGGGCTGTATTTACCCGTGACTGTGTCCATGACCCTTTGCCTTCCAGCAAGACAAGCGCGGGGGGATTTGGGATCATTCACGTGGTCCCTCCACCCCCTGGATTAGGCACGTAGAGGGAGGGGTGGCTCGGTAGTTGTGTGTGCACTTCCTCCTGGATCACCTGCAACTGTGGAGCCATCCACCTCAGGCTCGTCCTGCAGAGAGAGCAAAATATGAGAGATCGGGTCCTCAGAGCATGGCCAGGGCTGGATCTCGTCCCCTTGTGGCACCACACTGCAGTTTCTTTTGCCCTCTCAGACTCCACCCTCCAGATGCACCATCACCGACCCAGACCCTCACACCCACCGCCCTGTACTCTGCGAAACAGGCTGGATGTACTCCACCCCAGCCAGGACTGATCCCTGGGCACGCTGACCCCTCCGTGGGCTTATGCTTCTCTGTGCACATGTTTTCATGTGCAAATCAGCACTAACTGTCCGGGTAAGTCAAGGAAGAAACTGCATCTTTGTTCATTGCAGGGAATGGGCTCACACATTCCTGGTATGTAGTAAATTCTGGTTTTCCTATTTTGCTGTTTTCTCTTCATCAGGAACCTTTGATTGGGTTACTCTTTGTCTTTTGGTCTATAAAGGCTCTTAATGAAGCCCTATTAGTGAACTAAACAGAAACATTTCCTCCTTAAAAGACTTCATTATGCAATTGTAGCCCAGCAGAGCCCGCTGAAATGTCTCTGCATGTTCCTAGTTAAGAAGTCCAGCCTGTGTCTGAAACTGCAAATGGGCCACATGGTCATCCCCTCTGGCCAGTGATAACTTGGAGGGCAGAGCTTCACCTGACCACCACCATCAGGAGATGTTTCCTCACTTCACCCAGCCCAGTTTCACCCCATTTTGGATCCACCTGTGGCTGCATATGGCATGTCAGCCAAATCTGTGAGCAGGGCTGGAAACCACTGCTTCCTTCGTTGTTACAGTGGTTAATCGGTCTCACAGTGAAAAACCTGTGCTTTCCTTCTGAATTGAATTTCGTCTGCCTCAATTGAATTCTAGCTGCTGTTTCTGACTGGTACCATCCTTTGCTGGACTAAAGAAATGGTACTTATTCCTCATTGTCATGGTTTAACCCCAGACAGCAGCTAGACCTCACGCAGCCACTCGCTCAGTCCCCCCGTGTGGGGATGGGATAGAGACTCAGATGAGTTAAAGTGAGAAAACTCATGGGTGGAGATAAAAACAGCCTCCTAGGTAAACCAAACAAAGAATTCAACCACCATTTCCATGGGCAGGCAGATGTTCAGCCTTCCCCAGGAAAGCAGGGCCCCATCACGCCTCATGGCTACTTGGGAAGACAACTTCCACTGCTCCAAATGTTCCCCCTTCCCCTAGATTCTTCCCCCAGATTCATATACCGAGCACGTTGCCATATGGTACAGAATTTCCTGGTGGTCATTTGGGGTCAGCTGCCCCATCTGTGTCCTCACCCAGCCTCCAGCCCCCTCACTGGTGGGGTGGCGTGAGAAGCAGAAAAGACCTTGACTCTGTGCAGGATCTGCTCAGCAATAAATAAAACATTCCTGTGTTATCGACACTGTTTTCAGCACAAATCCAGAACACAGCCCCATAGTAGCTGCTGTGGAAAACATTAACTCTACCCCAGTCAAACACAGCCCGCTCATGAAGTTGTTTGCACAATTTATTTGTCCCACCTCCCCATCGCTTTTTTGATCGGTTGGGCAAATTGCCTTCATGTAACAAACCTCCAGTCTTGCTGTTCCAAAGCCTTTTAAAAATGTGGAAGCAGAGTCAGGGTCCAGCTTTGCCTTGGACCCAGCCCAGGAACCCCACTCACGGCCCTGGGTTTCAACCTGCAGCCTCCTGCAGCTCTGTCATCAACCAAGGAAAAATCATCCTTACTTTGCTTTTTTTTTTTTTCAGCTATAGAATTATGAAACACCATCACTAAAGGAGAGCTCAATAAAAAGGCTACTGAAATAATAGAAACCTTCCCCTAGTTTACACAGCATTAAACGTGGCCTTTGCTGATGGATCCTGCAGAATCTGGCCTTTTATTTTCTAATTTTCTTAATTTGAAGAAGACAAATTGAAAGCAAGACGTTTCATGTCTGGTTTCTGGTCCATTTATTTTATTTTTTTCTCTGGATATCTTCCCATGGATCACCAAGAAACATTCAAGTAAACACATAAGTGAAATTAAATAGTGTCTTTTAAAGAACAGACATTGTCCCCGATGCCTAAAACGGCAGACTATTTGCTGCACTCCTAACTCGTACTGCTGTGTGTGAGAAAGACTTTTTATCTGTTGTCAGTGAGAAAATGCAGCTGTTTGTAGCCCTGGGAATTAGAGAATCCAAAACACCAAACAGAATTAAGGAGAGCAAAGTTCCACCTCACCAATTTCTGCCTCGTTCACACAATGCTTGTGTGCACCACAGCACATCCCCAACCTTGACTTCAAGAGGAGTAGGGGACACCCTGCCAAGCCTTGTTATCCACTCGCTTTTTGCACTTTTTTTCCCAGTGTGACTGCATTTCTGCTGCCTGCCACTGGATTTTCAGCTGTCTTTTCCCAGCAAATCAAAGTCCCATTTATTTCCCTAGACCGTTTTTCAATGCCCAGACCCATAGGCCATGATCCAATTGCCTCTTAATTTTCCCTTGGATAAATAACATAAGTGAATTCCTCACTAGAAGACAACCTTCCCCAACATCAAGTCATTATGGCAGCAGTTTTCTTATCCTCTTCTAATTAACTGAAGGTCTTTTTGGAAGGCGGAAACACAGAATTGGACACGATATCAATAAGGAGACAGCAGCAATCTCCTCGTTCCTGCCTACCGTCTTGCTTCTGAAAGATTCAAAGATATCATTCAGCCCCTTTCTCGCAGCAGTGAACTGAATATCTATTATGAACATTCCAAGAATGACTGCCTCCTGAGGTACAGCTCCCTGCCTTCATTTCAAGTTTGCTGGCCTGGGTGTGGAATTTCTCAGGGTTTGCAGCAGAAGGATGCTTATTATGGGGAGCAGCAGCGATGCCCAAGGAAGGAGCACCTCGTGTGAGGTTAATATTACACCCTGAATATGGTGTAAGCCAGCTCTGAGCTGATACAAAAAAAAAAATAGTTAAATACTTCTCAATAGACCTGTCCAACCTACGCCAATTCTAGGTCTCAGATCTGTCACTTAGGAAGGTGACCTGCATATTCTGTACTCGTTTTTGCCAAAACAGGGTGTTATTAGTGTCACTTGATACTGGTTGACGAGAGGAAACTGCCACTGGCTTTGCGCTTCCTGCATTTATCTGGAATTGGTGGTTCCCAAACTTCTAGATTGATGGATTCCTCTCACATGTCAAGGTTTCTTATCAAACCTACAGTTAAGAACGTGAAGGGTAGGATTCTCCTCCCACTTTATGTAGGTGTGTGGTCTAAACAAGCACTTTGGGCTTCACTAAAACCAGTGGGGAAATGGAGGTGTCTCCAGAGGGTGAGGTGATGCACCGGTCGGAGGTGCCCCTACGAGGATGGGATGAACTGCTCCTTGGCATGTCCAGGCTCTCTTGGTGGGTTGCTAGACAGCTGCCATAGCTCAGAGGCACAGCCTTCAGCTGCCTAAATTTGAATAACCCACCCCCCACCCTTTACCTTAATCTGACAACGTCCTGGCTCTGCACCCTTATGGCCCAGTTTAGTGCAGTCCTATTCCAGCCCGCGCTACCCAGACTAACGTCACACCTGGTCTGCAGCATAAAGATCACGCTACACACTCAGCTGCTTTGATGGGCTCTCCCTGAGCCCATCAAAGAGACCCAGGCCTGCACTTTACCAGGCACCTGCCTCCGTGGTGTTTCATGAGTTAAACCAGACTCTGATCAGCAGCAGATGCTGCACCTCGCTCTTGCTGTGATCAGCATCTGGCAGAGAGAAAATGGCTTGAACTAGACTCTGGAAAAATTAATTGCTGAAATTTAAGTGACAGAATAATAATTATTATAATTGCAATAATTGCAATAATTGATAGTAACGGTTCCCCTTAGCATGCCCCTGGGGAACTTGCATCACAGGCCAGCTCTGCGAGGTGCTCTATAAACACACAACAAGGAGAATTTCCTGGAAGCAGGAGCACAAAAGCATGCATGGTTCCTGTTCTCAGTCTTGGTATCAGCTCTTCGTGCTGCCAGAGACGGGCAGCAAGAGTAAGAGAACCTTCAGGCTGCCCGGTTTTGGGTTCACATAATAACCTCACTTTCCTAATGCAAGGTGTGAAATAATAGGAAGTGGCAGAAATTGAGGGTAAATACATGAAAACAATGAGACCATTTTCAGGCAGTGATCTTAGGGAACAGCCAGATGTGGTTTGCCTGTACTGGGGCAAACATCACAGCGAAGCAAACATGGTGAAGGGAATTCACAAACACAGCCCCAGTGGGGAAACACACGAGGTGGCTGGTTTGGGAATAGCTTGGTTGGGGGATGCCAGGATTGAGAGACAATGGCAGGTGGGAATCCACTGCCCAGCTCTGGAAGGGGATTGACAGGGAGGGACCAGCCTCAGGCAGCCTTTCCATATGTGCCCCATCGAGATGAAAGCGGTGGGGAAAGGTGTTACGGTGTTCAGTGCTGCCTCTGTGTTCCCAAAGGCCATCCAGAGAGGGGAAAGGAAAGGACATCATGGCAATTTTTCCTTTAGATATATTTTCAACCTAAACAGAGGTTTCTGATGTGCAGCTCTTAGTAGTCGTGTCTTAGAAGCGTGGTGGAGAAAGGGCCGTGGATACTCAGGGAATTTAAAGCAGACAGTGCAATTATGGTAATTGGTTTTGACCTCCTGAAGGACCTGATCCATGGAATTACAGCAGTCCCGCATGGCACTCGTGACTGGGCACTGACATGGGATGTGCATTTCAGAAAGCCATCCAGTCTTGACTTCAGAACCTCGAGTGATGGATAATTTTTCCATTCTTGGAAATTGCTCCAGTGGTTAATTGCTCAGCCTATTAAAAAAAAAAAAAAAGGTGGCACCTTATATCCACCTTTAATTTTTCCATCTTCAGCTTCTACCCACTGGATCTCATTTTGCTTTGTCTGCTCAATTAAGGAGGACTGTAATATCAAATACCATCTTCCTGTATAGGTACCTGTAGGTCAAATTGCTTCTTACCCTTCTCTCTGGTAGGCTAAATAGAATAAATTTCTTCACACTCATTTCCAAGTTTTCGTTTTTCCTAGGCCTCCCATCATTTTCGCAGCTCCTTTTTTTGATCATTCATTTTTCAACATCTTTCCAAAAGCTGAACACCAAACTTAATGTTCAAACAAAGATCTTGGCCGTGTCTTATATACCAGGAAATTGTGGACCTGCTCCAAGAGCTCCACGTCTCCCCTGTCCTGAGGAGCTGAGAACTGGACACGGTGCTCCATGTGGCACCTCACCAGGTCTCAGCAGAGGGTCAGGATCAACTCCCTGACCTGCTGGCAATGTTTATCCTAGTGCAACCCACGGCACCATTGGCCTTCCTGCTCACAGGGAACACTGCTGGCTCAGGAGCAGAGGGGCAGGGTCTTGTCCACCAGGACCCCCAGCTCTCTCTCCGCAGCTCTGCTTCTCAGCAGGGTGACCCCCAGACTGCACAGGCTAATTGGTCTCCACGTGCAGGACCTGCAGTGAACTTCAGACAGTTCAGCTTTGCTGAACTTCAGGCAGTTCTTCCCTACCCCTGCCTCCAGCCTGTCGAGGTCCCTCTGAAGGTTTGCACAGCACTCGGGTGTAAAGAGCAGCACCCTTGTGGAGATGCCAGGGACTAAACCAGGATCTTATGTTGAAAGGAGGATTTTTTTCTACTTGAAAAAAAAAAGGATTTTTTTTCCTTATTTGAAAAAGGCTTATGATTGCATAAAAGATCCCAGGATGAAAGCATGAACATTTACTAACATGTTTCTAAAAAAACAGAAACTTTAAAAGTAAACAAAAACAGTGAATGAAAGATACAGAAATCTAATCAAAATCTGAAAATACACAAAGGAGTAATTTTCTCTCCCCAATACATTTTCCAGGGGGAAGATTGGGCTAATTAAAGTGGGAATATTCATCTTGGCTCCGCAGTTTTGCCCTTATTTAAAAATCCCTCCCTGTGTTAGGATGGCACCGTACTCTGGGGTCCTGTGGATCTTTGGTTTGGTAGGATCCTGAGGAATCCAGGGCTGGGTGAGTACCTCAGAGCATCCCAGCCCTGCAAAAATCTGGTCAGATTTTTGAACAGACAGCACGAGGGGAGGAGCAGGAATGCAGCAGACACAGAAATCTATGACTTCTGAGCCTGCCAAAACCTGAGAAAGAGTTAATACAGCAAATGGGATAAAGGGCACTTCTGGACATAATTTACTTGGATTTTTCTAAAGGCTTTTTGGTGGAGTTCCTCACAGGAGACTCTTAAGGAAAATAAATATCTGCGGGGTAAGGGGCAGCATCCTGTTGTGGGTCAAAAACTGCTCAAGCAATGGGATACAAAGGGTAGGAGTGAATAAATGATCCTTGGAGCAGGGGGAGGTTAAATGGGAAAGACTCAAGGGACTGGCCTCGGGAGGGGCGTGACTGAAAATATTTATTAATGGTTTGGAGAAGCAAGAGGACAGAGCAAGAGGTGAGATCTATCCAGGTGGCATCATACTGTGTAGGGTTTTATTTGTTAATAGAAGAAGGAAAGAAATTGATGAAAGGACAGAACTATGAAGGGTTGTGAGAAGCCCTAAGAAGATTTTATCCAACTGGGAGATGAATAAGCTGGAGGGTTGTGAGATAAATGCAAAACTGGGCAGTCATGGAAGCCTGTCTGTGTTTCACAAGGGCTCTGCAGGGGTGGGCTGGAGCTTAGCAGAGTCCTTTTAGGGGAGAACAAGCCTGCTGACATGGCATCAGGCAAAAGGAAGTAACCAGCAGCTGCTGGAGTCGAGGAAAGACAAGTTAAAAGCAGTCCCCCAAAATGTAATTCCCAAGCTGGTAGGCAAAGATCTTAACCCAGTTCCAGGAATGAGCCTCTCATCATTGTGTCACCAGAGGTGGGAGGGAAAAGAGGAAGTGAAACATCTGGAAGCGTAAAAAAATCCAGTTGTAAAAAAATATTCCTGCCATTCTGTATCCCTCGTAGGGTTGTGAGATGAGCAAGTGTGAGAAAAAACAGGGGTGTTGGGTCCCTCGTGTCACCACAGGCATGAGAGTTCAACAAGGGGTGTCAGGGTGAGCACAGCTCTGCCTCCAGCTTGCGCAAATCGTTGGGAAAGTGGTCTGAGACTGGACTCGTGAAACCCTTAGACACCTCAGAGCATCTGCTCTGGGGACAAAGGAGAACTGTGACACTCCTTTCGCTGGAATCACAGAGACATCCAGTGATTTCAGCAGTTTATTGTTCGAGGGGTTTTGATAGAGCTGGTGAGGTGACCCTGGTGGCCTGAACACCATGGTAACGCTCCGAGCCTGAAACAGGAGTCTCGAGGCTGGTGAGGGAGAAGGTTGCAGAGTGAGAAAACAATTAAAGAACCTGCAGGATTTATGATCAGGTGGCTTTAAATGATGTGCAGGCTGTTGTCTCCTGGCCCTGGTACATCTCCTGGCCCTGGTGGCTCCCAGCAAGGCCCGAGTGCTGGCATTCCTGGGCTGGCATTTTGCATGCCGTGCTGCTGTGTGTTCTGTCCTCGTGCCAGGGGGCCAGCCTGCCCTGTCAGCAACCTGGTGACCCTTCTGCTAAGGGGAATTGTTCCTGTGTTGACCAGAGAACGCCTACAAAGCCCAGGCTCCTCTGACTGGAAGGCACTAGCTTCGAAGCTTGCAACAGCATGGAATCCAGGGCTTCACTGTATTTTGTCCACAAGTAGGGCCAATTAAACAAAAATATTCCTGAATTTTTTTCCTCTACTCAGCCTTCCTAAATTCAGTTTCTCATTGTTTCACACATTGGGTTCTGCACCGCCTGCCACAGTAGCTGCAGTTTGTGGGCTGGAAGGAAAACAGTATTTGCTTGTGAGTGTCCAAGCTCTCGTGAGCATGCACTGCCTTTTCCTGAGCCTTCTGTCAGGTATGCTTTCTGCTGCCATTCGTCATCCTTCACATTTTGCAATTAGCTCAAGTTTGTGCTGAGAGGAACCAGCCAACAGGTTCCCTGTTGCTATCTAGGCTGAAGATCCGAGGTGCCTGTGCTGTCTCAAAAGCCTGGAGCCTGATTTCCAGCCAGCACATCACAAGCAGCAAACAACAACCTCGCCGTGGCCTTCCATGCTGTTCTCCATCCACAGGCATGGCTATCAAGAATTGCTCCTTCAAAATTGCTTCAAAGCACGCTGTTCGAGAGCTCCTCAGAGCGCGTCATCCTCCGCCGCCAGACACACCGGGATGTCATTTGCTGTTGTGGCTGAGCTTACTTTGAAATAAAACCTCTCAATGCAGTGAGTTTCCAGCTGGCAAATGGCTGCCTCTGGGCAACGTGGAAACCTTCTAATTCAAGTGTATGCTGTAGCATCTCAGCATTTGGCAGCACTTATCCCCACAATGCCCTTGCAAGGTGGACAAGAGCAGCTGAATTCCTCTCAAAGATGGGGAATTCAGCCTCCCCCAAACCCAAAACTGCTTTGCTCACAGGCATCAACGAAACTCCTGGTGGAGGAGACTTGAAAGCAAGCCTTACCCTTTCCTCCTTCTTAAACTCTTCTTCGCCTGAACTCTTCACAAGACATAAGGTCTTTTAAATCTGCTGATAAAAGAATTATTCCATCTTCTGCATTGGAAAACATGTAAGTAGCCCTTGCATTTTGCCTCCTGTCTACTTTCCCCATGACAAAATCCTGACGGAGTGGAGGATGAGGAGCATTTTCACCTGACCACAGCGTGAGCAGGTTGGCAATCAGTTTTAGGCAGGTAGATCATATCCTCAGTGATACACAGAGTTCTCCTTTTAACAGTTTTCCTGCTGTATTGCAGCTCCTTCAACAAGTTGCACAAGTTTTATTCTTTATCCTCAGAAAGCCTTCACAGCGTCCTCAGAAGAAACCATTTCTTCCATGACACATTGCTGTCAGGAGTGGCTTTCCAGGTTTAGCTGCATGATGTGATAACTGAAAACAAGCAGAAACAAGAATATTTAAGCCATAGCCCCCACTCTTCAAGTGTGCTGTCAGGGACTGGGGCTTTGAAAACTGCTTTGTCTCCCCAGTCTCCCGATTTCAGGAGTCTGCACAAATTCTGATGGGTTTTTTGGACATGACCTTTAACACCCAGGCTCAGCCCTCACAGCCTCTCACACTGTGCTGACCTTTTGGCCACGGTAGAGATGCTTTAAAGCACTGACAGAAATTCAGAAATCTTCGGGCCAGATGGGAACTTTTGGATGTGTTCTTCAAACCGGCAGTATAACACGTACAACAGAGTTTCATCCAATTATGCCAGCACGGAGCCTAGGAACATGTGATCATTGCAGCTGGTTGAAAAAATACTAATTACTTTTCAGAGGATATACACATTATATATCAAATATATATGCTAACATATGCAAATTTTCTTGTGTGCAAAAAATAAAAGTCTAGGGGGGTTCAGGATGTTTTTGCTGTCAGTGTGCCTGTCAGTTTGGAGCATTAAGAAAATGTTCCTGAAATAAAAGACATCTTTTCCTTCCTGGTGAAATTCCTGAAAACAGTATCTAAGAAAAGGCTCATTTCATTTAAAAAAAGAAAATGTGAACCAACTCCAGCTGCTTTTCTACTCTGTGACCTTGAGGGAGCAGTTCATGTGTCTGGTGGAGGCTTCCAGCCTCTGAGGAGACATCCAGGAGATCCCACCTGGCCTTTCAAGGGTGCAAGAGGCTGTCCTCTATTGTACCCACCAGCCCTGTGCAGATGTTTTGGGTCCTTGGGGGTGCCCCCAAGGGCATCAGGGGCTGTGCCTTCTGCTGCAATGAGGCATGTACACACATCACAGCAGAAAATGCAGAGCAGTTGGGGAGCTGTGCTCTACGGAGAGACTTGCTGATGAATGCCTCCATCCCGGGCTCACAAATAATCTGGAGACAGTCATTTTAATTCCTGTGGCACCTTCCATCCTCAGCCACGCTGCTCCCCACAAGTCATCTGGATGACAGTCTCTGCATGAGCCACATCAGCATTTAGCTGGTCTCAGCCCATCGCAGCCTCCAAGGGAGCACATTTGCACAGAGCCTGCTTTTCCTCCCCGGGCAGCCGGGGGACAGGGAGCTGCAGGGTGCCACCCTCCCTCCTAAAACTGCTGCACAACAGGGCTGGCAAATAACTGCAGTTTCAAGTGCAGGCAGGGAAGCAGGCATCTCCAGCATTCCCTACCCCTCTTGGTGCAGGAGGCTCATTCCACCCCTTCCCTGATTGTGAAGCACTCAGCAGAGTTCTTGCTGCCTTTTTGTCACCCTTTTGTCCCCAAACCTCTGTAAGATGTGGGAGCCTCCCATCCTACGCGGTGTCATCCCATGACCTTAATGCAAATTGTTTGAGACTAAGGACATAATAGGAAAGAAGCTGGGAACTGAGCCATGCCATAAGGATAAGTGACTTGTCAGGTTATTGCAGTTCTGTCTTGTCCTTTACACAGGCAACAGCCTCAGGATACTGAGACGGGGCTGCCAGCATGTGCATGGGAGGGACACCAGAGAGGTGCTGGGAACAAGGTGGCCTGCCAACGCTCTGTCCAGAGGGCAAGAGAAGGAGTCATTCCCTGTGGAGGACATGATGCGCAGGACAAATGTGACCCATCTCCCTCAGAGATGACGTCCTTGGGAGGGGTCATGTCCCACATGACTGATAACACCCCCATGACGTGCAGCTCCAAGTCCTTGGCTCAGTCATCAGCATCCAGGAGGAGCATCACACTCACCATGCTAGGTGTCCTCTGCAGTATGAAACAGGGCAGGGGAGGGCTGGCAAATTTTGCTGGTGGTGCTGCATCAACCTGTCTTTGTTATGGAAACCCAGAGCACCATCTCAGGGGAGCGGCAGGTCAGTGTTCCCCAGCCTGAATCTGCAAACACCAAAGGCTGCAATGGTACCGTGGTGTGGCCAGAGATGGGAGTCTGGAGAGCACCCGGGACACCTGAATGAGAGGTCAGTGTGGTGGCATTTTGGTGGTGAACTGAGGGGCTCAGGGCCATGCTTGGCATTGTTTGTATCTCTTACCTCAAGCCAAAAGATTTAGTTCTCCCTTGCAGAGCTCAAGGGTCACTCGTTTCTTTCCAACCTCCTCTCCTACTCAGACAAATACCTCTGGATCCCCTCCCTGGCTGCACAGCTTCGTCACTTCACTTCAAGCCACCAGGAGGACTGATTTCTGATTTACAGTCAGCTCTGCCTGAAAGGGTCCTGGAGTAGGGGTAAGGTCCTGAAAAAATCTCCTCTCCCAGCTGCACCCTGGCACAGTCTTTCCTCCCCCAGGCATTCGGCGAGATGCCTCCAAGGAGGGAGGCACTGCGATGTTTGCAGAGGGGTCAAGGTCATGAATGGACATGGCCCTTCACAGGAGAGGTGATGAGGCACATGACACTACCTAAACTTCTCTGAGCCCCC
>VZTA01024640.1:363291-405718 GCA_013398855.1 Mohoua ochrocephala
TGGAGGTGGCTCTGAGTGGAGATAAAAGCACTTGGACTGCACACAGACTTCAGGCTGGAGGCTCCTGCTGGGTCCCGGTGACTGTGGGCACTCACACCCTCCTACTCCAGGGGATCACGGGAGTGATCCCTTAAAATACAAGTGACTTCAGCTGGCAGGACCCTTGCAGGTCCAGGCACTGCAGCAGCTGGGGGTGTTTGAGAAGTGCCTGGCTGAGGAAGGTTAGTTGTGATCTCCCTGCAAACCCCACTGTGTTGAACAACCAAACGAGCAAAGACAAAAGGCCCCTGTGTGGCCGGGAAGACACAAGAAAAGCAGAAGTCCTGACGGACACAACGCACCTCTGAGGAGGGGTGAGCTGGGGAGGAGGCCCTGGGAAAATGATATTGAGCCTTTAAACAGCTTTTCTGGTGGGCGGGAGCACGGGTTGGTGCTGCCCGTTGCAGGACATGCACACAAAGCTCAGGTTTGGGGAGCAAAAGCAGCTGCAGGGATAACCCTATTGTAGACAGCACCACACTGCTCCCTCCTCCTGGCTGCTGGCACGCCCAGGCTGCAAACCAGAGCCACAAACCCAGTCCCCTCCAGTGACTACAGAAACAAGAGATGGGCTTTGTCTCTGTCCTGTAACACGAATGTGACTCTCATGCTTTTACAATCTGCTGAAGGGGTGTTTTACACAACCTCCCCCATGTCTGCAAGGGGACAGGGCTGGGCACGGTGTCTGGCAGGCTTCAGATGCCAGTTCACTTCAGTCACTCAGGTCCTCCATCAGGCTCTTCCCTGTGGTACCGTGACTGTCTTCCTGGTGATAAATCACCCTGCACGGGGAGCTCAGGTGGAGAAAGGCAATGGAAGCTGCCAAAGGGCAGCACAGGGAGGAAAGAGCCATCCTCCATACAGATGTCCCCTGCACCACAGTTAAAGGGGAAACAACATGCCACATCAAAGAGGGGAAATTAAAAATATAGCAAATATGTCCCTCCACTCTGCAGCTATCACCTGGGAGTTTGCATAAAGTTTATGACACTCTTTCATTGCTAGAAACCAGCAGTAAAGGAGCCAGACATTTATTTTGCAGCTTGGCTCTGCTCCTTGAGCAATAAATGCTGCTGGGTCTAAATGCACAACGTGGCGCCAGGTCTGCAAACACACTGTGCCTCTGCAGGAGCAGGGCTGGGCACTGCAAGGTGGTCCTGGGGTGCCGATGCTCCAAGGTACCTGGAAGTGCCCTGATGGATGACAACAGGGAGAGAGACACAAAATGAATGCAGCAATGCAGGCCTGCAGTGATGATGAGGGGTTGGTACCTCCGTGGTAGCTGCTTTCTGTGGAGCAGAGAGGACAAAACAAGGCTGTGATGATTTTATAGCTGAGGATTAGTGGTACATTTGTTTGTGGAGAAACTGGAGCACGACCAGGAGGTCTTCACATCCACCGAGCATCCCCCTTCAGTCCCCACAGCCACCCTGTCCCCCAGCTGGGAACAGTCCCCGTGAAGCAGAGCTGGGGGCAATGCAGACCTCCAGAACACAGGGACATAGCAGATTCCATCAGGCTTTTGGCTTTGTTCTGCTCCTGGCATGTCATAACCCTTCGCAGCTGCTCCTTGGTGAGGATGAAGAGACTCTCCCACCCAGGGAGACTTCAGAATGAACAGCAAAACCAGACTGGTGGGACCTGTCCTTGTCCTCTGATGGCAGTGACACAGAAGGTCTTTGGAGGAGCTGGGGACCCTCTCTGTGTTTGCTCAGGGGTGACATGCCTCCAGCAGGGACATGGCTGGGCAGAGCCAGTCACAGGGCAGACCCCAGGCTGGCCTGAGCCAGGCATCAGGACTCTGAATGACCACAGGTTTCTGTTTATTCTCATTTCTCTTCCCGTAGTTACATGAGGGGCCCAGTGCAAATTTTCCAAGCTCTGAGTACAAAAAACCCACTATCTGTCTCAAAACACTTCACTTTGAGAGAGGCAATACAGCTTGTTTTGGGAACACCAGCCAGGTCTGAAACCCTCCAACAGGTCAGGACAAAGGTAAGAAGGCAGCAGATCCCTTGCAGGGAAGCCAGACCACCTCCTTCAGGAATGCCTTCGAGGAAGACAAACTCCATGGACAGCTGTGCTCACCTCTGGCACCAGGACATAGGTGACACCTTGCCAAAAAGATACAGTGGTGTCCCACAGTGCTGGGGAGCAGAGCTGCAGGGAGAGAGGGGAAAAAACCCCAAACCAGCACAATCTCCAACCCTCCCTCCACAAGCAAACTGCCCCAGAGTAAACTTTGACACCAACCAGGTAAGATGGTAATGTCTTAGCAGCCTGCAAGGGACAACTGGGACGAAATAAATTCCTCTTACATGAAGTCGTGCAAGGCGTAGCAGGATTTCTTGGTTTTGAAATGCCTCGAAGTCGCGTTTCACAGCCTGCCCACTAAATGCCTACAGCCAGGGTTTATCGCACTTGCACAGCTCCTCTGGTGTGACTCCAGCTGGATGCTGCACCCTGGGCACCTTCCAGTTCATTAGCTAACATCTGTCTGACATGCTGTTTGTTTTCTCACCCTCTTGCAACAGGGACAAGCCTGCTAGGGAAGGGTTTTGATCCCTGGGTTGTTTTGGGCGCTGGGCCACTCTCCTTTTGCTGTGAGTCGCTGGTGAAGGAGGCAGCCTCTCTCCAGCAGAGCTTTTACACACACAGGGACTGTTGGGACACCCATGGCTTTACACACACAGGGGCTAAGCCAGCAGTCCCTGGAGAACAGTGCCTGAGAACTGTGTTTGTCACTGACAGAGCTGCTCCCTCAGCTCCAAGATACACCACAAGGCTGCATCCTCATCCATCCACGTGGGTAGGGACTGCCTCAGTCCCAAGGACCTTTATGTTCCTGCTGCTGTACTGGGAGTAATGCTTCTCCATACAGCTTGAGAAAGCCACTCTCATCCTTTCACAGTCATCTGGGCGTCATCTGAATCCTGCCCCAAACTCTCTCGGGGGGCTCAGACTTGCAGGAGTCTGATTGCAGGGTGCCAGCTTCCCACGGATGTTGGCACACGTGCTTCCAGCCCTGGGTGAACACATTGCCAGGGCATCCCACGCACGCCTCTGCCCACACAGACCAGGCTAGGCTGCATGACAGTCACCGTGGCTCATCTTGGGATGGGTGTGGCCCTGGAGCAGAGCTCCTACTCCCTTCTCTGTGGCCAAAAGCAAGCACTCAGTCTGTGCTGCCTGCATGTTTATATCCTGACAGCACTCCCTCCAGAGAGCTGTTTCCAACCAGCACAGGCATTTTGGGTGCCTTGGCTGAGCTGTGCTGCCTGCTCCCTGCTCTTCCTGCTCCCTGCTGGAGCTGCCCTTGCCACACAGCCTCCTGTAGCCTGCTCCAGGGCTGTTTCCACAGCTACACGGCAGCACGAGGGCTGCATGTGAAGTAACACCAGCATTCTCCTCTTAATCTGACAGCAGGATAAGGAGGAAAACAGAAGTCCAGGCGGTAGGTTGGCCTGCGGGTGCATGGGAGATAGCGATGGAGATGATACATTCCAGGCTGGTTTGATTTTGAACCAGACCACGCAACCCCTACCCCAACCACAGAGGCACGTTCATCTCCTCCAGCTCCACACCCAACCTGGCTGCACACCCAGCGGTGCCTCAGGAAGCTACAGGAAAGCCACCTCAGTGACCCTTCATCTAACTACAATGACCAGGACAAGAGCTAGACCTTCTGGGGACCTCCAGGGGCCTGGCATTCTCTGCAGCTCTCCCCTTGTCTGGTCCCCAGCTGGCGCCCGTCCTGATCCGCACGCCCAGAAATTCATGGTACACTGATAACCCAATGCAAACAGAGAAATCCCGGCATGAAAGGTGGCCCTGAGCACGTCGGGCATCTCCTTGGTGCTGTTTGTAATTACAGAGGCCAACAGTCCTGGGAGCAGTGCTGCCAAGGGCTCCCTGGAAGAGCCCCGAGGTCCAGATAGCCAGCTGGTCTGTCGATGGGGCACACAAGAGCAGAGATGTGGCTTTCCCCTCCTGTTCTTCTGATTCAATTAACGTGCTTCTGATCTAGCAGGCAGCTGGGTCGGGAGCGTTCGCAGCAGTCTCTGTGTGCTGGGAAGCCCTCCCATTGGCACGGGACAAGCCCAGGCATCTTCAGCTGCTTTCTGCTTTGAAAAAGAATTCATCCGTGGTGGAAGCTGGGAGGCAGACCAAGTACAGACATTTTGGCATTGGAGTAGCAGGTACTGCATTGTCCTGAGATGCCTTTTTCTCTTCTGACTTGCTGATGCCAAGCCAGGGGGTTAGAGGGGAGCTCAGACCCGAGAATAATTTTTCATCAGCTTTCCGTATCCCCTCAGTTTGCATATTCCTACACCACATTAAGTCCAACTCTGTCAGACCTTCTCACGGCATCAAAACATTTTGCTGCTGTCCAAATTTTCTGTTGTTCCTGATTTTGTTTGTTTGTTTGTTTAATTATCTCTCTGTGGAAAATTTCGAAATGGCAACTGTTCCATCCCTTTTGGGAAAAACAAGCAGACACTGAAATGTTGGGATTCCCCTTGGAGCAAAAATCCCATGTCTCGGTGGTAGAGGTCAGTGCCTTGATTCAGCTGCAGCAGGAGGGTGTCAGGGAGGGAGGTCCTAAAACACAGCTGCACCCTTTGGTGAAGCCTGGGGTGAAGCTTTCAGTGCCCTGGGCATCTTCTGCCCTTATCCCTTAGGAAACAGCCTGCAACCTGCCAGCAGCTCCCACTTCAAGGCAGTTGGAAGGCTGGATCCATGCAGGTCACTTGCAGAATGAGTCTTATTTCCAGATTGCTTCTCCAGGGATCTGATTCTCCCCTGTTTCAGGTGAAGCTTTTCTAACATCTGCCCTTTTGGTGTCCTTCTTTTAGTCTTGACTACATCACCCCAAGTGCGATGACCTGCTCTAGCAGGGAGGTTAGACTGGGTGATTTCCAGAGGTCCCTTCCAGCCCCAGCATTCTCTGATTTTGTGGTTCTGTGACCTTCTCTGCCTCCTCAATCCCTTCTGGGTTCTGATATCTCTTCTCTGCTTTCCCAACAGGATTTTCTGCTCTTTCCTGGCCCCAGAGCTTCCTTCATTGCCCTGAAGCTGCTCAAGGCTTTGGGGGGATGAGACAGGTAGAGGAAGGTGTGACCTTTCCTGACAAAGCCTGAGATGTGGAAGCACCGTGCCCTGAGTGAGCAGCACTGTGGTGCTGCTCTGCTGTTCCACCTTGCTCTCCACAGTGCTCTGACCAGCAACAGAACCACCAGCAGTGTCCATTCCCACTTGGAACTGTCAGGACTGGGGCAGTGTAGGATGAGTGCCCAGGCGCTGCTTGCAGGCAAGAAACTGAGGCCATGGTCAAGGCTCCTTACAGGAGATGGCATCACGACCCAGCGTCTCCTCCAGGACAGCTCTGCTGCCTTTTTCTGCCTCCAGCTTCAGTGAGCTCCAGCACACTGTCCGGCTTGGATCCCTGCGGGGATGTCTTTCTCCAGACCTTCTCCATCCCCGGACTGTAATTCCCCACCAGCCTCTGCCCCCTCAGGGCTGTTTTTTCCCCCTCCTCTAATCAGTATCACTTAGGGCTGGCTCTGCTGCGGTCTCAGCATGCAGCTGCTGGCCTGCAGCACCACAACTGACTGAGTCCCAGGACTCAGCAGCAGCTCCTCTGAGAAGACAAATCGGTCATTATGCATCTGAACAAATAGATTTCATATTCCAAATGGAGAGATCTGTCAGCAGCTCCATTCCTCTGGGAAGCCATGAATGTCAAGCCATTTAAGAGCCCTTTCCTAATGATGCCCCTGGTGAGCAGCCGTGAAGACGTATAGCCCCAGAGCTCAGCGAGGGTTTGCTGGAGACTATCAGGGTAGAGGGGAAGATTAGGAGGCATTAGCACAGCAGAATGTCTCGTTCAGCACTTCCTCTGGAGTCCTGCACAGCAGAAAAGGAGCACGAGGCATGGGCTCAGATTAATGGCTTCTTCACAAGCCAGCTTTGTCTTCTGACAGAGGAGAAAAATGATTGCACACGCACACACACAGGCACGCACACGAATGAGGGGAGATGGGCCGTTCTGCCTGACTTGTACATTTTGTAATGGAGAGCCTGGCTGGAAGGAGAAGGAAAAGATGAAGTAGGGCAATGGGAATGCGATCCCTCTCTGACCTGCTGTGATGCTTATCGACTGCAGACCCTGCAAGGTTTGTCCTGGCACTATTCCCTCTGCAATCCATAGCCCTGCAAAAAGGCAGCTCTCTGCTGGGTTGGGGGGAAATTCACCCAGGTTTGGAGACTCTCTCCCGGGCCAGCAGACTGCAGGAGCTGACTGTGACCCCCCAGCAGCATCAACAGGGTCAGGGTGAGCCAGGAGCTAGCCCTTGAAGCCAGGACTCTCCCCATGGGCAGGGACCAGGGCTCCCCGCTTATAAAAAAAGGGCATGGAGAGACAGAGATGTCTCAAGCCCATCCACATGGCAAGTCCGTGGCTTTCTCTCACTGCCCTCACATGTGCTCCAACGAGGAAACCAAACTATTGGAATTCATGGTGAAAACGTTCAGGTTGTAACACTGCCCTGGACAGACATCCCCTCCCACGCCCTTCTCTGCTGGATTTGGTCCAAATTTGCCAGGAGCGCTAGTCCCCTCAAAGTAGAGGTTTTTTTGGCAAATTGGGGTTTTCCAGGCAATACACCTGACTGAGTGTCCCAGAGCACTTTGGAAACCCCTTGCAGATCTGTTATGTGGAAACTTGCTAAAAATTAGCAGTTGTGTTTTGGACAAAACAAAACAAACAAATTCTCACCAAGTGAAGGTGACCAGAATCAAAACACCTGGCTTCAAAAAGCACGGGCAATTTCGATTAGCATTCCCCAACACCCCTAAACTGAAACAGTCGTGCTGATAACCACTGCCTACATGTGAAACGTGCCCCTATCTTCTTCTATATGTGTATACCAGCCTGCGTGTTATCTCTTCAGATGGAGCCATTTGTATTAGGGGAAGAAAAATGCAAGTATCTAGAGGCCACCTTTAATAAAGTATTTGATAGAGTGCCTTGCAAAACCGTACCTGGCAAATGAATTCGAATTGGAGTGGATACAAGCTGAGACACCTGACGGAAAATTGGCTAAGAGGTGTGTAAACACAGAGCCATGATAAACTACAGGGGTCTGCATGGGGAGGAAGGTGTCCAGAAGGTGCCACAGGGATCGATGTGAGAGCTGGTCTAGTTTAACATCTTTATTAATGACAAGGAGGGAGAAGTAAACAACACATTAATAACATCCTGGGATGATACTGAACAGCATAATTCCCTAGACAGAGCCAAGAGAAGGAATTTGCAGAGCAAGGGCTGACCCTGCATAGCTTCTTGCTTTTTGTTATCAAGGTCAAGGGATATACTGGGCACAAGAGGTGGGAAAGGGGCCATTGGGCTGAAAGGAATCTGGAAAAGGAGCCCAGGCAGGAAGCATGAGATGAATGCTGCGAGATAACTGAGGGAAAGCAACTTTGGGTCAAATTCCATTCTGTAACCCCCCAAGATCTTCCTTTTTGACCTGAGAAGGGCACTACAGACAATGGGCCATACAAATTAGCAGCTATGTCTCCATATCTAGATGCTCCCTTCGAGATGCTGTGCCCCTCCGAGGAAGCTTCAGGCACTCAAAATTAGAGATGCCGTCTATCTCAACACCAGAGGTGTTGCCCCGGTGCAAAGGAACTCTGTGTCAATAATGGATGTGTCAGGATGGATAGCAAGCATGAAGTGATCAGTGAGATCCCTGCTTTTGGAAATTGGTGGTTGCTTAATTCCAGAAATTGTCATTTTATTTCATTTATGTCATCTTTTGGAGCATGGTCCTGGCTGGGGAAACACACACACACACACACACACACACTCGTTCAATACTTCAGAAAGACTAATTTTCCACGTTTCAAGGGAATTATGAGCAAAACTCTTGGGGAGGAAGACGAGGGCAGGAAAATGAGATGATCAAAGTTGAGCAAGTGGGAGACAGTTCAGGAAAGAGCCACAAAAAAAACCGTGGAGCTGGAAGAAAATCAGCCTTGCAATGAGAGACTGAAAATTCTTGATCTGTTTAGCTCATCAAAAAGAAGATTGAGATTTAACTGATTGCAATGTGTAAGTACCTTCCCAGGAAGAAAATACAAGGTGTGAAAGGCTCTTCAATCACATGGGGAAAGGAACAAAAGAACCAACAGCTGGAAATTAAGGTCAGACAGATTCCAGTAAGACATAAGGCCCAGATTTGCAGCAGAAAATGTGACCAGACATTCATCTGAAATCCCAGGGATGTGGTAACTTCTGGGACGTGGTAATTTCTTCACATCTTAAAGCAAGGGATGATTTTCTGTAAGATGCTCCAGTCAAATACTGGACGCCTTTCAGCAGAAACCGGATGCGACTCCCTGCTTCACACAAGAGGGCTGTGCTGCAAAGGGGGTCATGACAGACGACCTGTGGTTTTCTTCCACAATTACTTGGCTGGAAGAGGATGTTTAAATACCTTATGCTGCGTCTCATTCCTTTCCATTCTACAACTGCTGGCATATCCTCTTTACACTCTTAATTACCGATCTGCATTCATCATCTTTTGTCCATTCTAGATGCCACGGAGCACTTGTTTTTGTCATGTTTGCTATACCAGTGCCTTCATTTATCCCACGCGGCTGTCTGTCATTTCAAAGCACAGCCCGTGGCTCCCCATGCATTTTCCACACCTGTGGTTAAGATCTCGATAGGACGGTTCCTGTTTTATTCCTAGAACTGCAGGAGCCTATTAAAGAAGGAAACTTATGCTGTGCTCTCTTTAAGGAAAGCTTTATTCTTCTCTGCGCTAGTAAATTTTTTTTCCCCCAGTTGTGAAGCTCGCATCCTTTTCAACAGCACAGCCTCTTCTTCTCTTAAGTTGATACAACCTGGTATCAGGTACCCCGAATTCACCTCCTGAGGGGTTCTTGCTGGCTCTACCTAATGCTAAATGCACCTCGAATTAATGCTGCAGGAGGAGCTCAGATGCTGCCGGAGGGAGAAGCAGTGGGCTCTGGGGACTGGGACCTGGGGAGGAAGCCAAGGTGGAGGAGAGAGGCTGAAGGCTGTTTTTGCTGCTATTATTTAACAGCAAAGGTAAGGCCAAGCGCAAGGAGAGGCTTGACCCTGCCCTTGCACTCCGTAAGGGAGCCGGCTGAACGCGCTGCTGCTCACGCACAGGTCTTGTGCAAGGAGACATCTGGAGACAGGACCCATCTGGATCAGACCTCTCTCCTGGGAACAGTGCTTGTGTGACTTCCTGGACACCATAAAAGTTGCCAGAAAGGCAAAGGCACTTCAGAAATAGGCAGAAGTGATGAAAAGTCTGTGGGGGAAGGCCCAGAGCAGGAGTAAAAGGGGGACTTGCTTGCTTGCTCGCAAGAACTTGGGAGGAGGAGAGAGGGTATTAAGGGTCCCCTGATGGTTTCACTGGGAGGAAACGAATTAAATCAGGCGAGAAAAATTGCATCTGAACATCGGGAAGTGCTTTCTGTCACGTAGATGTACTAACTTGGGGGGTTGCATCCTTAGGCCCCGGGTGAGGACATGGTTGCTCAAGACATAATCGGCAGCCCTCAGAGCTTAAAGGGAAATGTCCTGTTGAGGAATCATTGTCTCAGAGCTGTGCCAAGCTGGGACAGTCCCAGCACTGCCGTCACTCCCCCACTGTGTTGATGTCATTCAGAGGGTGCTGCTGGGTGCCCTCTGTAGCCCTGGGACCTCAGGATGTCTGGTTTCACAGGCTGGGAGGAGGGATGCGAATCCTCCTCATGGTGTCCAGCCCCAAGCTCCGGTGTCCTTCTCCCACGGGTGGATCCTTGGATGACTCTCATCTCACCTGCTCAGGTGCCAGTGGTGAGGAGATGGGCAGGAGGAGAAGGGCTCCCCAGGGGTCCTGGACGTCCTAGACTGATGTCCACACCAGTGCCCCTGCACTGTGATGGATGGGAAGTCACAGCTGGCTGTCGCACCTCCATGGCTGGGAGCCCACCTCCAGCAATGCTCTCCAAGCTCCGGCATGAGCACCAGCCCACTTAGGTTTCCCCAATAGTTTTATCCTGTGGGATGGCAGCTGTAGGGACTTCCTGACTTTCTTTCACCTTCCCTCGCTCACTGACCCAGCCTCTTGGGCCTGCTTTGGCCAGGGGTGACCACGACTCTGGGGCAGAGCACCCTTAACCAAACTGGTGGGCTCCTACGGAAGCTCTGAATGCAGCAGCCAGCAGCACCCCTTCTCCAGCAGATATATCTGTTTCCTAAGCAAGACCTATTGCCAGCCTGTCCCTTATCTACCTTTCCCTCCTTTCCAGCCGCTCCTCTCTTCCCGGCTTCTCCCGGAGTTGTGTTGTTGCTATGGTTACCCGTTTATCTTTGAAAGATACATTTCCCCCCACCCCAGTGCAAAGTAAAATTCCCGAGCTTCATCCTCCATGGAGAACTGCCTCCCTCTAAAGTGGCACTAATTGAGCATGAAATGCTATGCAACTAAATTACACCATAATTTATTCGACGTTAAATGATTTTAAGCAGTGGCTCAGGAGTGCTGGGAACAAGAATCACTCCCCTCTTCCCACTCTCCTCACTTCCTCGCCGTGCTGCCTGCGCCGCAGCCGGGAGCCAGCCGGAGCCCGAGGATTGCATCCTCCGAAGAAGGACCAGCCCTCAACAGGACAGCCGCCACCTCGCTGTCTGATTTTTTCCAGGAGAGCTGACAGCTTGTTGAGCACTCATCAAAGAACCTCTGATCACATCCCGATCACTCCTAAGAGTCCTGACTTCCGACAGGGATCCTGTCAGTAAACTGCAGGGTACGGGACGTCACCGGCATCGTGCAGGATCTGGGTGGTTTTAGCCTGCGAGGCTCAAATCGGGGGCTGAGGGCTTTTCCTCTTTGAAGAGAGAGAACTTCAGTGCAGACAGCTCGGCCAGTTTGAAACCAGCTGCCAAAATGATATCACACTGGCTATTTCTTCATTCCCAGACCACAGATCCTTTCCTCCCGCCTGACAGCTGCCCTCCAGCGCTGTCGAACACCAGGTCTCTCACTCTGGTGTTTCTCTGCAGGAAGGAGATGCATGTTGTTCCTAAGGAAATAGGGAATCATTTTCTCCCCTTTCTAAACTCCAGCAAAATACCATTTTGAATAAAAATGCAGAAGTTTCACGTCGAAAATGGAAAACCGCGATGTTCCAACACTCTTCAGAAATATTTTTCACTGTCTTTTCAGACTGAAGGCATTTGACAAAATTGACAAAAATATCAGAACGACCCCCATCAGCACTAGGTGTATTTTTAGACATAAAAGAGGAAAAGTTTCATTCAGTGAGAAAAAATGTCCCTACTTCCACTCAGAATGGACACAATTTCAGCATTGTGTAAGAGATTCCAGGAGAAATGCATTCCCCTAAATAAGGAAGGATGGGAAAAGTAACAGCAGGATCAGAGGTACAGAAATATAGAGCAGCTTACAGCTTTCTTTTTTCTTTTTTTTTTCCCTTTTTTTTTCCCTTTTTTTTTTTTCTTTTCTATTAAATATATGGGGAGTAGGGTTAATTGAGACTCCTTCAAGTCAAAGAGTAAGTGGGGACAAGAAGCAGCTAGCTAGCCCCATGGAAAAGGAAGCAGGGCTGCATGAACAAGTAGATTAGGACCCTTCAGTCTGTGTGAGGCCTGGGTGATGATTTAGGATGGGTAGATTAGGATTTCAGCAAGTCTAAAGTAGCATGGAAAAGATGACTGGGGATGGATGCTTCTCTGCCTTTTTCGAGACAGCAGTACATCAAACTAGAAGAAAGCGGGTTCAAAAGAAGCAAAGGGATTTTTCTCTCACAGGTGGAGGTTAACCTGTGCAGCTTCTCACCACAGGACATTGTGGGTGGTAAAAGTGTTATTAAAAAAATGTGGTGCAAAAAAACACCAGGATTATTTCACAGGGGAATAATTCATCAAAAATTGCTTAATCCTGGAGCGGTGTTTTGTTGCAAGCTCGAAGATGGTACTCAGCAAAAAAAAATCATAGAATCACGTTGCACTGCTGCTGGTTTGAAACACACCTGCCAGGATGCTGAGGTGCTGGGACAGACTTATTCAGAGGGATTTTTGTGGTCTCATGGAAGTGCCTCAGGTAATTGCCATCCAGCAGGGAGGAGCTGTGCAGGTGCCTGAGCCTTGTTTCAGCAGCGCGGGCACTGACAGCACGACAAACCTCCTCCCAGACTGTGCGACCTCCTTCTGCTGGAACAATATTCCAGTGGGATACACCAATTTGTCCAAAGCAAAGTGTTTCGCTTAGAAGTGTTGCCTTTGGGACAAAACTCATTTTAAGGTGAAAAAAAAAAAGAGAGAAGAAAGAAGGTGGAGGGGGGTGGGGGAAGAGGACGAGTACTTTGATAAGGTTGAAGTGTTTCATTTGGGTCTTTCTTGAGTGCAGTGTTTCAAGATGACTTCTTCCCCTGTTTCAAAAAGGGAAATACATTGTAAAACCAAATGAAAAATGGGAAAAAAAAAAAGGAAACTGAAGCAGAACTGTTTGAGTCATCCCCACATCTTTTTCCCCTGCTGTTTTCCTTCAAGAAGACGGTTAAATCTCCCTGGCTTTTGTTCCATCCTGGAACGGAAAACCTCTTAAAACCACTGAACTTCCCCCAGGTTCTCGCACAACTGCTTCCCTGCTCTTTGGGATGACCTCTGCGATGGGAAGCCAAGATACGGAGCCCAGGCCACTCTCCAGCTGCCCCAGATAATCCTCCCAGCTCACACTGAGCTCTGCTAAAAGAGGCAGCTGGTACAAAACTTGCCCATCCTTTTCTAGGCAGAAAGGGAAAATGCCAGGCTCCACAACTTCGACTCAAACGCCTCTCACTCCCGTGAATTTCCCTGCAGATGAGCTCTGAGTGCTGGCACTGGAGACGCAGTGGACAGCAGTAGCCACGCCAGCTCTGCATGATCAGGAGCAGCCCCTGTACCAAGCAGGGAGCGCACACCTCATGTGTCCACCCCACCAGGACACCGTCACCCGCTGGGACCAGCTCTCCATCACCCCTGACATGATCTCCAGGCTTGTTCCTCCACCAGGAGCCTGTGGAATGATGGAAAGGCTCTTTTCCAGCCTCGAGTCAGACAGGTGGCCTCTGTGCTGGTGGCAGGCAGGCAAAGGGCCACGCTCCTTCCTGCCAGTCAGCTCTGAGAACTGAAGGAAGATGTTTGTTCGCTCTCCTCTGCCACCCAGCTCTGTGAACTCAAGGAAGATGTTTGTTTGCTCTCCTCATCTTTCCTACGGCATTCGAGAGCCCTTCGAGGCAGTGTTTTTCACTCCATCCTGCCCCGTTCCTTGAGGTGGTTCCCAGCATACAGAAGCCCTCTTGCACTTCACCCAGCAAGGCCACGCTGTGGTTAACACTCAAGATCCCTGCCAGCAAATAAATAATTACTTGAGAGAAGCTAGGCTCAGAACTGGGCTTGGACAAACAACATTTTTCTGGTTGGTTTTTTTTTAAGCTGGCTTCGACAAGAGAGTTGAAAAATATTTTTGCGCCAGAAGTAAAATTTTGGGTGAATTTGAAAGGTGAAAAGCATTATTCTGGCTCAAAGAAAGCCTCTTATTTTCCATTCAGAGATTCCCAACATTTCTTAATGTGATATCCGCAAACCAGAAAAACACAGTTTTCATGTGAAACTGTAAAAAAGTGCAATTTAAGTGCTTGTAGAAGGGTTTATTTCTGACTGAAGCAGTCTTTTCTCACCCAAATTAACTGCTAAGTTGATACAAAGTTTCAAAGCGCGCTCCTCACACCAAAGTGCAGAAAATTTCACCCAAAGGGTGTCATTTCCTGGCATTCCCACGGCCGCAGAGGTGTCGTGCAGGGGGTTGCAGTGCTCCCATGAAGCACGGAGAGCTGTGAGTTGCTGCGCTTTGGGGCTTTTCAGAGTAAAATAACAATCTTTTGAGAGTGAAAGTCCAGTCCTGGCAGAACAGATGTTGTAACTTATCACATTTATGGTGGAAACTTGAGGGCCAAGAGGGAATTCAAACAGCAAATAGTTAACAGCATAAACCCAAATAACGAGAAATATATAACGTGTATCAGAGGACCGAAGGGAGTTGATTGGTCTGAAGGAGCAGTGGGGGGTAGAACGGTGCAATTAAAGAGAAGGAGGAGGAAGAGGAGGCAAAGGAGGGCATTGCTGAGTAGCCCAGCGATTCCTTTAAATCCAGAGGGGTAAAGTATACGATTCTCATTAAAATCAGCTGCTGTCCCGGTGGACCCGAGTGTAATACACACTTCATCCACCTTCTGCAATCACACGATGAGCTGAGGGCAGCGTTACAGGGCATCGAGGTCTCCTCTAATTAAGTGCCCCAAACTTTGTTAACTCAGCTGATGTGTCCCTGTGCCCTTCCGGGATGCTGAAAAACAGCCATGACTCAGAGCGCTGGAGTGACACAGGTTGCCAGTCTGAGCTGAAACTCTGGGAAACAGAGAGTCCGATGTGGAAGATGGAGAGGAGAGGGGCAGACCCTTGCGAATTCCCCGTGTTGCCTCACCGACAGCTCGCAGCGGCTAACCTCTGGAGTTTCGGCTTGCTGATTGCCTCCCTTTTGTCCCCCTTGAACGCTTTTGTTGTGGTGGTTAATTGTTTGCCACCGAAGCTATTACTTATCAGATTGTTTGCTAGCTCCTTTATCAGCTGAGCTGAACAGGGGCTTGTTTGTGTGATGCTAAAGCAGCGTGGGAGGCTGCGGAGCTGGATGGAGCCACAGGAGAGGTTGGCTGGAGGAGGCTGTTGGGATACAAAACCTCCTCCGGCAGCCAAAGCCCAGTTTCCTAACCACGGGAGGTGCTAGTTAAGCACCGGTACCATTCTGTCAACCCCAGCCAGTGGTTTGCTCAGATCTAGTATTCATTAAATGCTATATTCTTCGATAAGTGGAGAAGGTATTGTGGAGCTTTAATAAAGGCTGTTGCTCATAACACTGCTTACCGAAGCCTTTCATCTTCACCCTAATTAATTCATGCTAATTTCCTTGCCAGTTGGATACATCAATTTGAAGTTTAAAATAGAATCTTAGTTTGTTTGTGGAGTTCAACATGTTGCAAAATATAGCTCTCCTGTCAGGAAAAAAAAAAAAATTGCGTGAAGGGAAAGATCCGAACGGGATCTTATGAACACGATGTGCAGAGCAGCGTGCGTTGGAGAAGTGCAGCCTTTCTCCAGGGCCCCACATCTGCCCCCCCCCCCACTGTAGGATCAGTCCTAAGTGCTCAGAGACTCCACTGGGAGCCCTCTCTACCAACAGGATCCTTCCACTGTGCTACTGCGCCTTGGCTTCTATCAACACAAAGACAGGAGACTGTGTATTCCTTCACCTGGACTCGCTCCTGCGTGTCACAATCGAAACAAGCTTCATCGGAAGATGCCGTTTCTTTGGGCTGGAATGTGGGCTGTTCGAAAGGTCTCTCTGAGGAACAGGTTTTTGCCTAATCCAGCACAGGCTCCGGGGTGCTGGGGAAAGAGTACAGCGGGGATTGCACTCAGGCTGCTCTCAGAAGTTTTTCTTCCCACCAGCACTACAACAGCTCAGTTCCTGCTGTAGCTTAAGGGATATAAAGTCACAGCTGAGAGGGCTGTAAAGGATGCAGAGAGCCATCAGTCATCTCCTTCCCCAAAACTAGTCTTTCTCCAGCCCTTCCTGGCAGACATGTTATTCTCAAAGATTCCCCAAAATGGTAAGCCTCCTTCTCTCCAGACAGTCAGCAAACACTTAATTCTTGTCACTGTGATTTACTTGTATCTTGCTTGAAATCCCCTTCCTGCAGTTTAAACCTGTTTCTTCTTTCCTGTCCAATGGCTGCGGATCATTCCCACCCTCTCTGCTGCCTCATGACTATTCCCCAGCCTTTTCTTCCTCACAAGCCCAGGCTTTCTGTTTCTCTGTAGAGGTCAGTTTGGAGTGACACAGGTAGACATCCAGACACAAACACGACGAGAGAAGCAGACACCCAGGAGATCCGTGCACAGGGGCTTGCACACCCACACATGAGTGCTTCCAAGCGTGCACACCTTTCATCCAGCCTGTTTCTCCCTAAGCATCCTTTGCTCACAGTGCCTGCAGCAGCACAGGCCCCTGAGCTGTCAGGGAGAAATAACCAGCTCTCCCAAAAGCCTCAGGTAACTGTGGGCTCTGCAGCCCTGGTGAAAAATCCCCTCAGCATTCAAGAGGAGAAAAATTCGGTGTAAACAGCTGTAGAAGTCCCTCTGCTCCTTGCCTTAGTATGTGGCTGGCTGACCAGCAGAGAGACAGCAAAGAAGCTGTCCGTGCACCCTCAGGCATGATAATGGGCAGGGTAGATTCCAGGGAATCGCAGGAAATTTTGCCTGAAATGTGGCGTGCAAAGAGGTACCGCAAGTTCCAGCTGGTTTGAATTTTCTCTGTATTTATAAAAAATAAATTGATACTTTATTACCTAATCAAAGTAGCTACTCATGCGTTTTCGCCTCCCCCTCCCTCCTCAAATTTAGCACGGGTGTTTCAGATGCTAATATAGAGCTCCCAGGAGAACAAGGGAGCCTTTCTGTGAGACTTTTTAAAGACATCTTAGAGGATGCTTAATAAAGAGGCAGCATGGGGTGGTGTCTGGGTCAAAGGCTCGACATTCAGGATACTTGGACTCCTTCCCGGCTCTGGCACAACTCCAGAACAAATGCTCCATTGCTCTATGACTCAGTTTCCCCCTCAACCCAGTGAGATCCTCAGCCTGCCTTTTCCCATGGGTTGGCAGAGAGCTAAAATCTGCCCCTGGTGCCATCACCACCCCTGCATTCCCCATCCCGCCAACCACTGCAACACCTTCCCTGTGGCACAGAGAACCCCGGCCCCAGCCCAAGGCTGAGCCCAGGTTCTGTGGGCAATCTGTGCCATAAAAAACCTGTGCTCAAGGACCTACAGCTGTCTTGGCCAGCAGAGCATGTAAACCCCGGGGCTCCCTGGAAGCAGCTTGGGGCAGGGATGGAGGTGCAGGATTAGCCACTCACAGAGGTGAGCTGACACTGCATGACCTATTTTCGAGGACAGTTTTACCACAGATTTTGGCTGACTAGGTGGCAAAAAAGATTTTGGAGTTGCCAAAGTGGAAGAAGAAAACAGTGAGGGTGCAGGATAAACTCTGCTTTCATTCACAGATCCCACTGGTGTCCAGGTGACACTGATGGAGGCATGAGGAATCGTGTTTTCTTCCCACACAAGCAATTACGGTGGAGAGCCAAACTTTTTTGCTTTTGGCAGAATTTTAAGGAGACAATTACCCACGCTAAATATGTGATACCCACACATTTTTGGGAAAACAAACACCATACAAAATAGGAAAGAAACCTTTTTTTTCCTAGCAAAAATAATAATTTCATGAAAAAATTTTGCCTAAAAGTAAAGATGAATGCTGTATTCTGTCTTGCTTCCCATGTAAAACCAGCAGGAGAGGAGCCTCAGGACCAGGCGTTTCTATCACCAGTTTTGTTCTCAGCACCACTTTTGCAGGAGCAGGTGGTGGCATCAGCCTGGGACCAGCACCCTGGGTCACCTGCCCCACACACCCAGCCCCACACATGTCCCCAACATGCACAGCTCCAGACACAGTCTGTGTCCAGCAAGTGGCATTCCCCAAAAGGCATTCCAGCAAATCTCAGCTTGGGTTTTATAAGGAGAAAAAAGGGAATCACCCCTGAGCAAGGGAAGATAACAACTCTGAAAGCGTCTTTGGGAAGAGCCACTCCTGAGGGAGGGATCCTGTCCCTGCAGAGCGCTGCCTTCAACTCGTGCCCACAGATTCCACAGCCCCGCGTGGGACTGCATGAGTTGTCACACGCAGTTGGGACAGAAACTCCAGGCCTCAGCTGGGCAGGAGGGAGTTGTGCCCCTTCAGCCTACTTGTCTGGATAAATTCTGGTTTGTTTCTGTTCTCTTTGTGCAGTTTATTTGATATGGGAAGACATGTTGGAAGATGAAAGAGGAGAGACTTTTCTGAAGCACGTGCTCTCACGTTGAAATCAGACTCCTGAACTGGAAGGAAACTCTTTGCATATTCCATAGACAGGACCCTGGAGGACTTGCTGGCCAGGTCCTAGCCAGGACAGGAGACTGTAGCATCTCTTCATCCCCTGCTATGGCAGAGTTCACTCTGCTGGGCCCTGCCCTGCCTGCAGAGGTACCTGACTGTCACCCGGGAAATACAATGAAAAAGAGCATTGCTCTGACCACATTTCAGGGGCAGCAAGGAGGTCAAGAAGATGAAGATATACCCCAATATCACACAAGTTGTCCTCATGGGATTTAACAAGCTTCAGGGAAAGCTGGCTGGAGCATTTTTGAAACAATGGAGGTCCTCATGTAGCCGTGTATTCTCAGCCCTATCAAAACACACTCTTTGTGTGGGATAGGGACACACTCTTTGTTATGCCATTACATAGAAAGGATCCTTAATGAGAACCAAGCCATTTGAAGCAAGAAACCTGTGCCTCAGCTGCAAGTGTGTTCTGGATCTCATCTCCATCCCTGCCTTGAGTTTCCATGGCTTTGCCTAGCAGGTAGGGAGGAGAGACAGCAAACAGGCAGCAAGCACGGGCAGGCTGTCTTAAGAAGACAGGAAAATATCAGAGTCTGTATATTTAGCCAAACACCCCTTAATAATTTCAGGTTTATTTCCCCATCCTGTCAGCTCATGAGGCAAGTTGAACAGTTTCAACACCCGGCTGAGCTTTGCATTTCATCTCACGTCGAATCCGCTGTCTGGAGACATTTGTTTTGCTTTCATTTATTCCAAAGTCCTGATCTAAGCCATGGAGGGGGATTTTTCCAGTAGGTGCCTGTGTGGCAGGGGGGAAGAGGAACTCAGTGAGTGACTCAGCTTCATACTAACAAGGAGAAATTAAAACCTAAAGTGACTTCTTGCAACCAAATGCAGTGAAACAGACCCTTGATCTAATCAGCACTTTCTAAAGGAATTAAATGCCAATCTATTTTAAAATGCATTTCACTGCGACTTAATGAGGGCAACAGGGAAAAATCAATTGGTTGTGTAATTTGGGATTTCAATGATAAAAACAATAAATGCTAATTAGGAACATTCTTATTAATGTCATAAAATTCTTGGACAGATTGTAGTCACGTAATTAAAGTTTGACAAAGCTGCTTGAAGAGTTTGAGGCCTGACAGCAATCGCTGGGACATGGACAGGGAGTGGGATGAAGGCGGGCTGTGCTCAAAGGTGCATGGTTCCAGGAAGAGGGTGAGTTCTGGGAGGGATGGAAAGCCCTGGGAAACAGGACCACCCCGAAGTCCCTCTGATCCTTCAGAGCTGTGCAGAGACGAGGCCGTGGAGCTGAGCATCCCTCATTTGTACCCACAGTGGCACCCAGAGCTTAGTCCACATCCTCGACACTGTACTGCTGCCATTAACACAGGACAGGAGTCTTCTCTCCTGCCACCCATCTGAAAATTACTGGTGTGAATGTCAGCTGTCACTCAGATTCGGGGCGTGGCATTTCGCCCAAGTGCAGAGCCAAATCCAGCAAGGCTGGTGGGCTGTCCACTCAGTTAGTTAATCTCCTTGCTCTTGCTGTGTAAGGCACACAAGCTCTGAGAAATACAGCTCCCTTTTAATGTAATTCCCTTCTAACAGGCAGTGAGACCATCTAGCACTGTTAGGGAATAACCCATTTCCTTCTGAGATGTCTCAGAAAAATAGAAATCCCTGCACCAAAAATGCGCATTCGTCAGGCAAAGGCCCCTGTTGTAGCAGAAGAGGGATTGGGATGATTTTCTCAACAGATCCCAGTCTCTTGCCTGGAGGCACAGACGTTTCTGCATGGAGCATCAGAGGCCACGGTTTGGCCTGTGCTGAGCGAGATGAACACAACCAAAACAGGATATTCATGCAATTGGCTCAGACAATATCTCCTGTAGTTGTCTCGAGGAGGGTAAGCAATTCTGCTACACTTCACGGCTCTGACTCTCATCTCACCATGTCTTTTCCTAGAAACCATTTTTCTCCAATGCAACTAGAAGAGTAAAAAAATCAACAAAGTTGGGGGAAAAAAGATATCACTATTTATTTTTTTCAAAATTTTAAGCAAGAGATCTCACTCATTCCCCTAGTTTTGATGTTCTCTTGAAAATGTTGGTTTTTCAAGCTTGGGTGCATTAACATTACTTCTTGATCTATCCCTCTTGTATTATTACTCTTTCCTTCTTTTAACTTTTTTCTTCCACATAAAAGAAAATGAGATGAAAAAAAACCAAAAAAATGTCAAGACTGGCTAAACCAGGATTTACTTTATTAATGTAGCAAAGAAAAAATGTATAGTAACGGCTTTAGGAAACTTCCAGGAAATAATATGTTTTTTAAAAGCTTGGATTGTAATTTGCCCTGAAATATTTCTGTCCTCATCCCGGTCTCACAGTGCAATCCCCGCTGCAGGATCCCTCCTGCTGTGGAAGGGATGTTTCTTTACCCATCATTTTCCGTCCTGCCTGGAGTATCTTTACCCATCCTCCAGCACCAGCAGTTTGCAGCTGCTTCTCACACCTGCAGCCTGCGTGTGCAGGGCACCTCTGTGTCTGGCTCCTGCGTGCTAAATCCGGCCCCTCTGGGCTGCAAGGGCAGCTCTGGTGGCTCGGGCAGACCTGCTGCCCTCAGGTCAGACTTCTCACTCCACAGTGTTGCTTGTGTTCAACATATATAAATATGCATATATACATCCACAAGGTTGGGTTTGCAGGACTCAGCTGCAAAAAAATCTGTGCAGAGAGGTGGAGCTCGTTCTGGGTTAGATTTGTCTTTTTGTTGTTGTCCCACAAAGTGGAAGGAAGCTGCAATTTCTGCAGTTCCATCCAGAGCCATTCCTGTCCTGGGCTATCACTCCCTGGGATCAGTCCTCTCGTACTTCTCTCCTGTTATGGAGGCAGAACTCATCACCTGGGAGCAGCAGGCACCCCTCTCCTGTGTGATGAACGGGTGACACCAGGCTTTCACCCCTGCCCCCATCTCAGCTCCCTGCCTTCAGGACTGAGTTAAGGGACCAAAGTGTGCAGGAATTGGTACCATGTGCTCGCGCTGCCTTCCCGGAGATTAGCCCCATATGGGGAGAGAGCTGCGTTCCCCTCCATTTGGGATGGGGGTTGATCTAAATGTATAGCAGGCATTCTTTGAATACATGTGACAGCCCAGGAGATAGACTTCAAACATCACCAAAACTGGCCCCTTCCCATTGATCTTTGAAATGTACAGCCTGGCTTATTATGTTGTAAATATACTTTTAATGCACAGTGTCTTAAAATATGTTCCTACCTGACTGTAGCGCCCACATTTCCTGACAACTGGTCTCTTTGGCTGTATCATAAATGTACAATGTATGGCCCCGGGTCAGTTCACCATTAACCCTGTGAATTACCCCACAGATTTAGGGTCAGATGCTGCGTGGGCCGGAGGACAAGGGCATTAAGACGTGCATCTTCCTGCCAAAAGAAGACACAGAAAGTAGCATCTCAGTTAAGACCCGAAGCCTGGAGGATGGGCCTGGTCTTGTTCAGGGTTATTTCTACAGGTAATAAAATAATCAACAGTTCTCAGTCTTCGGAGCAGCAGATTTCGGGAAGGTCTTTGTGCTTTAGGCATCAGTGGGAAAATTCAGTATGGCTCACCTGTACTCTTACATCTTCCTCCAAATTGTCTACTAATGGCCATATAATGCCTGACTGCCCTCCAGTTTGGATCAGCATGATACAAGGTCTCAGGTCTGGAGGGATCCAACCGACAGCCCCTGAGCAATGTGTCACTTAATCCTTTTAATAGATTTTTCCAGCCCAATTATTGAAGACAGACAAAATGGTTGAGAACAGGCAGATGGCAGACTTTTTTTATTTTCCCAAATACTTTGAGATATTAGTGTTGCCGTGCTGTTTGAAATTTTATTTTTGCTAAGTAGCAAAGGATTTTGTAGGAGAACGTTGCAGAAAACAGCCTGAGATCTAACAGTCCCTGTCAGCTTTAGTTTAAATTCAAATAGCAGTAGGCAGTGACAACAGGTCTACAACTAAGATTTCCAAAGACAAATATCATGACGTGAAGGAAATCTCTGTGGGGTAGCCAACTGCACTGAATAGGGCAATGCCTGGATCTAGTTACGATGAGTTGCAAATGCCAGCTAGAATTTTCTTGCGTAGAAAGCAGAGATCTCAGAGGAAAATGCTCTGAGGTAGTAGGATGAATCCAGTCTCTGAATGGCTGCAGAGGATATGTAGTATAAATATAAGAAATGGGCTAAGAAGATGAGATCAACAGAAGAAGCACCGTTGCATAGGTCAGAAGGCAAGAAGCTGAGCCCAAATTCCCGTGTGCTTTATAAAATTCCAGTGGTGGTGAGAAATTTGCTTTTCAGCTAAGATTCCCTGAGTTCTGCTGAAATTCTGCTGGAATTAACTGCCACAGTCTCCAGGACTAGAGGCAGACAGCACAACAAATAGGGGCTACAAACTAATGTGGCTGAGATGGGATCAACCTCTCCACCTCCTGCCATCCTTCACTGAAAGGATACATCATTCTACTGTCGCATTAACACAGGAATTTTGCGTGACATTTTCTTACCCTCTCTTAGTAAGAGAAAATCAGAGTAGCAGAAAGCACTGTGCAGCTGTTTGGATTTCTCTTGTATTCTGCTACCCCCTGGAAACTGGCAGGTTCACGGGGGTGGCAATGCCTGGTGCTCAAACGCATTGGCCAGTTTGCGTGGGCAACGTGACACTGGTTAAAATAATTCCTTATTTAAAATATTGAGGTTCTTTCATTCACCTCAGTATTTTGCAGGTCTTGCAGGTGTTTTCTTCCCGGTGTACCTGGCTCCACGTATCCATCATGATGGGTCAGGGACAAGAGCAGGATGCCACCCACGGAACACCGCATCCAGCTCTGGGATATTCACATCTCATCATAAGGATGTGAACCCGCTGGAGTGGGTCCAGAGGAGGCCAGGTGATCAGAGGTTGGAGGACCTCTCCTGTGGAGACAGGCTGAGAGAGTGGGGCTTGTTCGGGCTGGAGAAGAGAAGGCTCCAGGGAGATCTTATAGCACCTTCCAGTGCCTGAAGGGCTGCAAAGGAGCTGAGGAGGAGCTTTTGACAAGGGAATAGAGTGATAGGACAAGGGGGATGGCATTAAACCAAGAGATGGGAGATTTAGGTTAGATATGAGGAACAAATTCTTTACTGTGAGGGTGGTGAGACACTGGCACAGGTTGCCCAGAGAAGCTGTGGCTGCCCCATCCCTGGAAATGTCCAAGGCCAGGCTGGATGGGACTTGGAACAACTTGGTCTGGTGGCAGGTGTCCCTGCCCATGGCAGGAGGGTTGGAACGAGATGATCTCTAAGGTCCCTTCCAATCCAAGCCCATCTATGATTCTATGCCCAGGGCATGTAAATCCAGGGCAGCCACAGCACGAGGCTGGACCATGGAAGGACCCTTCCTCAGGGGTTACTTGACCAATGATTTAGCAACCACGTGCCTCCACCATGAGCAGCTAGGCAGAGAGGAAGGTGGGAACCAGTCTCAGAATCCGAGTCTAGAGAAACCTTGGTGTCTTGCCAAGCCGTGCTTTCACACGTTTCTGCATAAAGGTGAAGTTGAGAAAGTGCTTCCTTTGCAATTATACATGAGATTCTGCCTCACCATTTGACTTTCAGAGATGGAACTTTTTTAGGAGAAAAAACAGCAAAAGTGAATGTCTTCAGAATCCAAATCACACGGCCTGGTAAGACTGCAAATAGAGATGCACCATCTTTCTGCATTTGGGGGAGATTTGCTTGTCACTCAAACTTACATTCTTGTCCTTAACCCAATGATCAACCTAAACCAGCCCCAGGCTCAGCAGCACATTCTGTACACAATGTTTTCTTGCAAGAAAAAGGTCTAAACTGGTCTCTTTTCCCTTCCCCCCAAAATCCCAGTGTATCTCAGCTAGACATGCTTAGAGGTGATCCCTCAATGGCTGTTTTTCTTGTACATGATTTCCCCAGTCCACTCCCCACAAAAGCTTAGCTTCTTGGGAAGGAAAATGCCAAACAGGTTAGGAAAAGGCCTTTCCCAGCTTTGCTAGTTGCCAAGAAGAAAAATACATTTTAAAAAGCCATAAAAGTGTAATTCTCCTCTACACACATTCCAATAAATCAAAGATAGCTAAAAGGATTTTCTTCAGTGAAAGAAAAATCATCGTTTCTTGCCCTATACAAAGTGTGAAAGTTTTAGTCTGAACAGAGAAATTTTACAGAGAATTATGGTCATGTGAAACCAAAGGGTTAGAAAGAAAAGCTCAATGTAACCCAAGCACTGGCTTTTGATATTATGAAAGCTATAATGTATGAAACACTACAGATCTATGGGAAATATATTCCTTTCCATGAGAGGAATTGTCAGAGCACAATGTCTATGAACCAAGATTGATTACACAGAAACTGTTTTTCCACTTGACATTTATTTTGCAGAGATATTAATGAGGAAACAATTTCTTTTCCCTGCAGTTCAACCTGAGGTCATTCCCCAAGTCTGTTATCAACCTAGACAGCCCATCTGAATGTATCTAATACATGCATTTGAGAGATGAACTATGGTGAGTATATTTGAGGAACCACGATTTCATTTTAAACTACTTTAATTGAGTGAAAAAGTGTTCCTTGGGCTCTGACTTGATCAGTCTTTGCCTAGTTTCTGCACAGGATTTGAAGGACCACTATAGGTATACTGTTTGTGCCTACAGCAACTCTTTTAATTGTTCTCGAGAATCTCTGTTCTCATTAATAAAACAAAGAGATCTCCAGCAGACCTGACTGGGGAGAAGGCCATGAACGTGAGTACTGGCACTTGTGCTGCAGATGCCTGTTCTGCAGGCAGCCTGCATTTGCTGTGCAGAGCTGAGCACCAGGATTTCCCCTGCAAAGGACACAGAACATGCACGGTGGCTCCTCTGGACTGGCAGCACATATACCTTCAATGGTTAAAGCAGATTTTTTTTATGTCACTACCACAAAACGAGCCTGGGTGGACATTAGTGCAATAGCATCTTGCAAACCACAGTGTTTGAGGGGTGGGTACAAGTCATATCGAGCCATCTCTGTGGCAGGAGAGGTCATGAGGGCAGATGTGGGGAACTCTGAGATTGGTCACAATTTTTTTTTATAACCTTCTCTCCTAGAAAGGTTATTGAAAATCTCGGTTTTGTCTCCTCTTCCTCTGTCACTCCCAGGCACCTAGTGTAACACCTAGATCTGAGTGTACCAGAGCCATCAAAATGTTCTTTTTATAGACAGTGAGAAAGGGCAAGCAGCATGATATAGGGGTGACCTCCCATCTGACACACAGGGTAGGACTCATCCCACCTATTTTTGGCTGTGTTAAAGCTGTGGTTCTGATCTACACTGTAGCTGCTATCTGCTCCTTTCACAGCCAGCGAAGAGGAACAGATACCTCCAGGAAATGAGGAAAATAACTTCTACTTCATACGAGGGTGTTCGACAGACAGGGTGAATCTTCATCAAAAGGTGTTCAACAAACAAGAGATATCCCAAATGACAAGTGCAAATTAGATGCCGAGCTTTCAGGTGGCTGCCTCTGGTGGAGAAAAGTCACACATTCGTAGTTACTTGTTCTTGCAGTTCCCCAGGCAGGCTGTAGGAATATGTGGCTGGCTTTCATGGCCAAAGCAGGATTTACTTCTGAGCCCTGGATGGTCCTTTTCTATCGGTGTGTGCTGTGGTGACCACTTTATGCAAGGCAGCTGTGAAGCAGCAAAGCGAGTAACCCAAACATCCAGAGCTGCACTTCCTCCAAAATCCCCTTTCCCCACAGGTGAGTTTTCAGATAACCAGGGGTTTATATACCTACCCTGGTCCAGGCATACCCTACTCAGCCTCAGACTGGGAGAGATAAAGGGGTCAGAAAGAAATGTGCCAAGCTCTGCCACAGTGTCCCAATACTGGGATATTTTGCTCTGTGACCATCTCTTATAGAGCAGCACCTTCCCTGACCAGAGTCTTGCTCCCTGCCGTGAATCCCCAGGGCAGCTGGAGAAATCCAATCATCCAGCAGCTAGTGATGAACCTTTTGCTGATTGGGATGTTGGAGACAATAATTGACCGATGCCCATCAACAGCTGAACGTCCACGTCTCTCAGGACAAACCTCAGAATTGCCCTATGCACAGGAAAAATGGAAGGAAGGTTTATGCCGAGTAAAGCTGGCAAATTGCAAGGGCTCCAGACAGCATCCACGTCTGTTCAAAAACCTGTGGGATGCTGTCCAGAAGACCTCTGCCTGGAGACAAGCTGTGGGGAGGACACAGAGTACCCAGCTCCCATCAAGGGTGCCCTGCAAGGCATTCCTTGCCATGACAGTGGGGCCAGAATGAGGAGATGGCAACAGACCTTGGAGAGGGGAAGTGTTGAGGTCCAAAACTTGTCAGAGAGAGAGGAGAGTGGTTTTCTATGCCAATCCATCCTGTGATTCCCTGATTGCAGCCCTCGCTTTGGAGGAAGAGGCATGCGGAGCATTCTCTGCTCTCTGTAAAGAAGAGGCTTGAGGACGTTCAGCTGCTTACTGCTGCTGCTAGGCTGCATGGATAAGCAGCAGTCTCCAGCCCCCAGGGAGGCTGAGCCAGCCCTAAATCCACTTCAAAGCAGAAAAGAACATTATGGCCTGTGCGTGAGGGTCTTAGCTTCTCACACGGCTCCTCCACTCCGTTTTTATGGCATGAAGAACACAGCCCTTACGNAAGTGGCCCCCTTGAAGTTCTGCTCAGCTGGGCTGCTCGTGTTCCTGAAAAACACATCTACCTTTTTATAACTCCCCGAGCTCGCATTCAGGGAGCCTGGCTGGCAGTTTCTGCATGGGGTGTGTGAGGGGGTGCGTGTCAGATGATAGGGAAGGGGTGTTTGCAGCCTGCAGTCCTGCAGGCATGTGGAGAAAGGCGAGTTGGGTGCAGGGGCTGCCTTACGATGTGGATGTATGGGATGGAAGGAGATGGAAAGCAGAGCTGCATGGAAGGAGGGAGATGGATGGAGACACCGTGTGAGAAGGAGGGTTATTACAAAGGCAGCCCCCATTTCTGCCCCCACCACCCTCTCCCTCTCCCAGCCAGTCCCAGCACAAGCAGCTTTCCCACGCAGCACAGGGCTCCAGCAGGACTGGGTGCTCATGGAGAGCTGGCAGTGCTGGCAGACAGGGCCATGCTGGCTCTGCAGCTGTACAGCTCACTTTCCTCTGCAGGTCCCGATGGCTTTAAATCAGCAACAAGCTATGACCAGTGCTCAACTGCTTGCAGCTGCTTGAAGCCCTTTACGTTCAGTGGAAAGCCTGGCACTGGCTGATGTGGTCTGTCTGCAATGCAACCTTCTGGTAGAGGGGATTCACCTCGCTATTTCCTTAATAAATCCCATGCTACAAGACATGGGAGGAGAGTGCAGGAGAGTCTGTTTTAGGGGCATGAGGTGAGCAGCTCTCTGCTTTTAAAGTATCAGTTGTTTCACAGAATTATTTTTCTTTCCAGCCTGGCAATGTCCATTTAAGGCAGTTTAAATAAATCCTGGCCTGATGCTGAAGCTAAGAGCTGATGTCAAAGGGAGATTAAGCTGTTTAGTGGCAGAACGTTTGAAAAATAAGCTGGAATGTCCAAGACAATTTTTCTGGTGAAGAAGGTCAAATATATCCAGAGGGATTTGATGCCATTCCTGTTTTTTGCTTTGACATCCCAAGATCAGGAATCGGCAAGGCGGTTCCACCTGGGTTCTTTCTCTATGAGTTTAGTGCGGGTCTGAGCTAAGGGTGTTTCTCCTTGGGTGTGAGATGGGTGACTTTGTTCCTCCTCCTCTCAAGGAGGACTCCTGAAAGATTCCCAAGCAGCCAGCCAAGGGCTGACTGGCGAGTTCTTGCTCTCCTATGCCACCGTAAAATCACCAGTTAATACCCAATTGCCTGGGCATTGGCCAGGAAAATGGATATGCGTTTGTATTTGACTGCACTGCCACCGTGCATGAGCCTCTGTCACAGGAAAGCCCTGTCCGAACTTGTTTGCATCTGTGGTCTCACCAGTATCCCAGGTTGTGCGCTCACACGGATCTTGCATGAGGACCCAGCTCCGTTCGCACGAGTGTCAAATGACATTTTTCTCTCCCTTCAAATCTGCATTTTCATTTGCTTGTTGCTTGCCTTGCTCACCTGTACAGGAACACACCTTCCCTCCCCGGGCGTACGTGGAGGGATGGTAGCACCTGTATTTACATATGAATTTCCAGCTAAGGCATTTGTGGACAAGCCTGTGAACAAGTATTTCCCTGCTAGTGTATCTCTGAATAAGTGCTCACATGAGTGTTCTTTTGCCAGCAAATTCCTAGATAAATCCTCATCAGTTCATATAAGTGCAAGTACTTGCTTTGGGATTTGCCTGCCAATACGTATCTAGAGATACACTTGCCTGAAAATTCATATCCACATGTGGCTCTGCATGAGAATGCTGGTTCAAAGAATCTCACCTCGCGCTTTCCTTTTTTTACCTGCACCTTTTCAGCCTGGATTCTGCCACAATAAGTATTCACAAGAAAAGCAAGCAATGGGGGAGGTGAATGCCTTCAAAGCAAATCACGGCTCTTATTCAGATGAATAGTGGAGAGTCTTTTCTTCTGATACTGTCCTTCCTGCTCTTGTGATATGCATATGACTCTATATGTTTCCATTTGAGGCCCGAGGAACTCTGCTAGTTCCCCCCTGCTGCCCACAAGCCAAAAAGACGATAAGGGAATATAATGAACACAAACAATGGTGGAGGCTGAATTTGACTTTTTTTTTTTCCTCCAGGGACAGACAGGACTCACAGATGTAGGAATATTATTGAATTCCTTTGGATACATTTGATCTCTCAGCCAAAAAAGTATGTGGGACATTTCCGCTTATTTTTAAAACATTCTGCCACAAAACAGTAATTCAATTAACGAAAGCTCCCACTGATGTCAGCCCTGAGCTTCAGCCTGGCTGAACATTTCTCTCTGCTGTACACACAAAAGCCACCTTAAAGGGGAGCGACTAATCTACATATGTTTGGAAAGGAAAAGCCTTCATGAAATCTTTTATGATTTAAAGTGAAGGCATGTAATGAACAAAGTGTGTTGCTCATTAAATGCACCCATGTGCAAGCAGGCCTTCGCCAGTTGGGTTGCGGTCTTTCAGCCCTGCTTGAGGTGGATGTGGAGCCATGGAAGGTGTCTGAGACTTGTGCTGAGGCACTGCATGGCTCTCTCCTCCGAGCTGCCTGCTTCCTTGTGCTTCTTTCCCTCCTGGCAAAGGAAACGGGAAAGCGAACGTCGCTGCACTGTGAACTCAGCTTCGTTTCCACGCGTTGACTGAGGGCTCTGATTCTTCAGGTCAGAGCCGTTGAAAAGATACGCTTTCCCTGGAATAACTCCCTCTCCCCGCTCCCCCCTCCACCAAGCCCCAAACAATTACCTTGGCCATATGTTTTGTAAAAAGCACTTTTCACAAAAACAACATCTTATGTGAAATAGAATCTGACAGCTCTCCTTTAATGCGACGTTAAATGTGAGGTTTTAATCTCATAAACCTCGGAAAACTCAGAAGTTGATCTTTCCCCAGCAGCTTTAACTCTGCCCCCTCGTGCACGTGCCCTCCAACAGGAGGGCTCGCCAAACGAGCACGCAAAAACACTTTCCAACGAAACCCTGCGTGTATAATTCTGATGCCTCTCAGGTTGCAGGGGAAAGTGCAATTTAAACACAAATCAAAATCAGACAATTAAGGTTACTTAAAAAGTAATATCACAGACGCGTTATTCAACATCATTTGGGAATATGCAATAAGATACGGAGATAAACTGAGATAGAGAAGCCGAGGGAGCAATATGTTTGAAATATCCAGGTAGACAGATTAGAAGGCAAATCAGGCCTCCAGGACACTCACTCAGATGCAACCAGGCTGAGAGCACTTGAAAGTTGCTTCTGAGCCACAGCCGTTTGGAGCCATCCATGAAATGAATCTCATGGATCTCTGTCCATCCTCGATGAGTGAATCTATATGTGGCAAAAAAAAAAAAAAATTAAAAATCGCTGATCTTATCTGGAATCTTTTGCTGAGGGCAAGAGAGTGTAGTGGACACTGACAATCCCGAAAGTGTCCCTTGCTCTGGAGCAGAGCCAGGGTCCGTTGTCTGGATGGTGGGAAGGGAAGTAAATGAAGTTTGTCAGGCTGCACTGCCTGGAGTGGCTGAGCTGAATCCCAGCATAAACAATGGATTTCACCCTGGGAAACCGTGTGCACACCCAGGACAACCCCACATAGGCAGAGGAAACATCCCATGTCTCTGTGGCCACAGGCGTGGTCCCTGCAGTCTCCTGGTCTGCCACCTCCAGCCACCTGCACACGCTGTGCGATGCTCAGCTCGAGGGGATCAGTGAAACTGTGGAAATGCACAGTCACATCTTCTGGGCACCAGCTTGGGTCGTGGAAGAGAGGGCTGGAGCTTAGTGATGGCCTCTTTACCCAGCAGATGTTTCCTGCAGTCTCACGGCGCAGGGAAGTGTGCCGCGCAGTGGGAATTCCCATAGCAGTAGGGCAGGGGGAATTGTTTTAAACAAAAGGAAGGGATATTCAGTCTAGATACAATAAAGAAATTCTTTGCAATGAGGATAGGGGAACAGTGGCATGGGTTGCCCAGAGGGGTGGTAGATGCTTTATCCCTGGAAAAATTCAAGGCCAGGTTGGATAGGGCTCTGAGAAGCCTGATCCAGTTGGAGATGTCCCTGCAGGGGGCTTGCAAAAAATGACCTTTGAAGGTCCCTTCCAACCTGAAGTATTCTGTGTTTCTATTAAATGGGCAGACTGCTCAGCTACAGCAGAGCAGGTTTGGCCTTTCAGTACTTTGTGGTGAGCAGGGGCAGACTGCCAGCCTGGGGGAATTTCAGAGTCTGAATAGACCTTGACGAGCTTGTGAGGGGTTACAGTGGCTCTTTAGAGCTGTGTGAAGTGAGGCTGAGAGGACAAGGGGAATGCTAAAGGGGAAGAACTAATTTGCACATCTCATTTGGGCCTCCATCAGCACATCCTCTCCACAGGATCAGGGCTCAGCTGCCCAGCTGCTCTGACGTCCCTGTGACACGCAGGGCTGTGCAAGTGGTGGATCTGGACACCCTTGTGTCATCTGGACATGGTGCCATCATCGTGATGGCACAGTGAGGGACAGCTGGGGACCAGGCACCTGGTCACCTTCCCACTCAGTGACCCCCTGGGACTCAAAGATGCTGCTCCAAGCGGCTTGTGGAACACAAATGTTCTTGTTGCAGCACTTCTCAGTTCATTCTGTGCAAGAGGGAGAAGATTTGACCTGCACTGAGCTGGGAGATAATTCCTGATGTCGTTCTGGCAGACAGCTCCCGGCCCTGGGGAAGGAGCACTCTGAAGGGGAGACAGTAAATGCATCCAGGGACATATAGATGGACAAATGAGCTTTTGCTTTCATTGCCTGAAGGGACTAAATCCCATCAGTCCAGCAGCATCAGTCAGCAGTGATCTTCAGGTTACCATGAGTGTGAAGGATAGGTGGAGAAGACTACAAATATGAATATTTTGCCAGCTGTTGGATTCTTCAGGGCATTTGTGTACAACCTGGGGCAACATTTCTTCTGTTCCCATCCCACAAAGCGGAATGACAGTGAGCTGGCTGGTGAAATACCACCGTTTCTCCAGTCCTGCTTGACCCCCTGGGTCAGAGTCCCTTGCAGGGCATAAGACAAGAGTCTGTTCCTGCAGCCTTCAGAGATCAGTTCCACTGACCCTCCTGGCACTGCTGGAGCTGGTGCCTTAAGGGTTATCTGAGCCCAGCCTGCCCGGCAGCTGCACAGCTGGAGCAGCTCAGGTGCAAACACGTGGTGCCTGTCTCTCTGCTCACCTGACCAGCATGAGAAGGAGGATATCCCTCCCCAACTGCACTGGCTCGTTCCAGCCTCCAGCATTGTGTCTCTCCGAGCTGGCAAGGCAAAGCTGCGTTTCAGAGGCTGGGGCAGATGCTGGTGCCAAGCAGCTTTGATCAAAGCGCTTGTTTAGTTATCAAAGGCAGGATAAACAGCTGGACATGCACCTGCTGGGGAAAGGCTTTTTTCTCCTTTCTCCAATCTCAGCCAACTTCAGCACGACAGGGAGAGATCGTTTTGCACCCTGAGGCTGTTTTGTGAGGGTGATCCTATTTTTCAGGATACTGAAAGAAGTGTCCTCACGGTCCCCATTACTGCTGTGTTGAGCCATCAGTCTGTGATCCTGGAAAACGCTGAGACCTCTGCTCTGGGGGCAGACTTAGGGGTTTGGGGAGTGTGAGGATACTTAACCTGAAAGTGCCAGACCCTGACATAAATAACTCAGTCTCTGGATCTCCAGGAGGCTGACAAGGGGTGCCTGACCACAGTGTGGAGCAGGAGTTTTTCCCCACCAAGGGAAGGCAAACAGGAATCGTCTCCATCTTCAAATGTCCAGAAACCTTTGTGGCAGGCTGAGTCAAATCAGGAGAGGTTTTATGGAGCCTTCCAGAAGGAACAAGAAGGTAAAGGGGCAAAAAAAAAAAAAAAAAAAAAAGGGATCACAAAAGTATCAGCTTTGAAGAGTGAGATATTTCTGGGGCTGAGCAAAGGCTGAGAGTCCTTGGCTCAAGAAGCAGGATGAAGCAGCCACGTCGCCTGCTTTTCTGAAACCCAATCTCCCCCAGCTTCATGTCTCTCCACACTGAGGGCTCCTCTCCCTTTCCCCTTCTTTTTTTTTTTCCCTTTCCTTCCTAAGAAAAAAAAAGAAATGCAGGACAGAGCTGGTGCTGTTTTCCCAAAGTGTTTCCCCCAGGGTCCTTGTTGCAGCATCAAATTTCCTTTGAAATGGCTATGTGGGAAACGCAGTTTCTTGGGTCACTTCCCAAATGAAAAAGAAAAAAAGACAATAAAAAATGAAATAGGAAAATAAAATTCAACATATGAAGAGCAGAAGCCAAATCACAGCAGCTCTCTGTCCCATTTAATACTTGGTCCTAGGGAGGAGAGTGAAAGTGTTGTTGGGAACAGTGATTTTGCATTACCATGTTCCTGCTTCTAAATGTCTTCCTGGCTCCCTCCCTGGATTAGCCTTTTTGCCCTTTTTCCATTTAAATTCCACTAAGATCTGGGGCATTGACTACTCTGCAAGCTGAGTGTAGAAACAGACGGCTGACTGGAAGCAATTCCTGGAGTGTATTCCAGACCACCAAAGCAACCCCGGGAAGAGGATGAGTTCCTCTTTAAACACTTGTTTATGATTTGAAGAAAGACAAAGCTGATTATTATGGGTACAAGGACTCCTATTTCTGTCTTTGCCATCTGCCTCTGCTCCTAACCAGCCCTTGGTTGTCATCTCTGTGCTGACCCACACCAGGAAAACGGGTACACCTCTGCTCAGCCCCGTATCCCTGTATCCCACCCAGCTGCACGCATCCCTGACTCCTCAGCAGCTGCGCTTGAAGGTGCAGTGACCTTCTGAAAGCTGCAGCCTGAGATCTCCACGAGGACGTCAGCTGTCTATTAACATTTCCCCAACCTTTCCCAGTGCCTGCTGACATGTGAGAAGCTTTCTGCCACCTGGCCCTCTTGGCAAGCAACAGGCAGCGTCTGTCCCGCTTTGATCTGCCGCGCACCACGTTTGACCAGGAGTGAGTGGGCCGACGTGCCTCGGTGTGTTTCTGCCAAAGCTGATAGAATAAGGCAAAGGATTCACTTGGCTGGGGTCAGCTCTCCAGACCTGTACAAACCCCTGCTTGAACTCTGCAGACAGGTCTGCAAAGTCTGCAAAATCAAGGGCAAATAGTTTTCTTCCTGCTCAGATCGCATTTACTTTCCCCACACAGAACCTTTACTTATACCGGTGCTGCCTGATAGGATGGGAAGGCGCCAAGAAAGGCACCAGATGGACTATCCAGGACAGTTTTCTTTGGGCTTTGTTTATATCACACTCGAAAAATCCATTTTCTGAAAGGTTGCCCAGCCAAGGAAACAGGGTGCAGTACACCCAGCCTTGGTGAGACCTGAAAGTCGAGAGCTCTGCTGCTATGTCGGCTTTTCCCAGGCACACGGCGAGCCAGCTCCGCTCGCTCTGCCTCACGGTTTCTTCTGAGTGACTTTGTCACATCTGGGAACCTCATGGCTACCCTGAAGCTTCATTTTCTGGTCCAGCAGAGCTGGGGCCCCTCCTGACCTTGCTGGTGGTGGTGTCGGAGTGAGCTCCCTGAGCCCTGATCCCAGCTCACCTTGTGAACACACGGTTTGGTTCAATCAGCCTGACACATTCCCCTGCTAGTGCTTGCAGTGCCTCACCTCTGCATTTTGCAAAAATCCCATCAGTAGGGACGCATTTTGTCCAAAGTTGTAATTTTTATGTAGAGGCCGTTGATGTCCTGGAAGTAACGTGGTCACACTGACCACATCTGGGTCTAGCAAGCTCAGGTGAATCTCTCCCCCAGACCTCTGAAAAACACCTGGATGAAATCTCTCTGGTGTTGTAATTCAGCCTCAGACTTTTGATATCCAAACAATCCGAATTTTGAAGCCAGCACCTCAGTCGAAATAATTTACTGCTTCTCCAGACGAGATTTCAAGCCCCACAGGAATACCTTAAAAAAAAAGAGCCTAACAAAGAATTTCATTCAGTCACATATTTCCCTCCATGCCTCTGTTGTGTTTGTTAAAAAAGGATGGGTCTTTATGCCTTGTTGTTGACTGCATCAAACTGTGAAAAATAAATAATGATCAAAACCAAATGTCATCTGTCTTTAATCAATGAACTGTTGAAAAGGACACAGAGTGCCAGGATGTTTATGGAGTTGGGCTTAAATAGAGCTTGCGGCTTGGTGTGTATTTATGAAGGTGTTGACTAGAAGGTTTTAGACTCTGTAGCACACATTTACTTTGAGTATTTAGCAAAGCTGCTCAGCCTGTTCCTGTTGGGCCTTGCCTCTGCAATGTTTGCATGGATGCCTCGAGCTCATTCCTGGCTGGCTGCATGGACAGTGCTGGTCCTCTCTAGCTGATGCTTGGGAAAACAGGCTGCGCATAAAACATTAAAAGTTCACTAAAGTACAATTCCTTGGATACATCATCTTCTCAGAGGGAATAGTCGTAAAACTGAAGCATTTCTGCCATTGCTGGGCGGGCTCCAGAGAAAGTTTGGGAGCTTCACAGCACCTTTGGGTTCACCAATTTTTACAGATATTTTACTGAGAACTTTTACAAGACTGGTGTTTCTGTTCATCGTTGTGGGGAAAAGCAGTGAATTCATAGACACAAGAAACCCAGCTGGCTGAACAGCTAAAAATACATTTGGCTTGGCATCCTCCTTGTGCACCAAGACTTTGCATAAACCTTCATTCTCCAAAGGAATGCGTGTAGCTATGAAATCAGAGCTGCCCTTTTGTGTCACTACGGGCCCCAAAATGAAATCCATCCCTGTATGTAGCATTCTTGGAAGCTCTCAGGAATAAAATTATGAGCTCAGAAATGAGAAAGCTGCTGGCTGTCAAAGCACCTCCTATCCATGGAATCATCATGTGGGAGGTACCCAGGTTTCAGACCATTTGTTCAGAGAGCATGAGAAACCTGCGCGTCCGTGCTTCGTGAAGGCCACGAGTCAATGCAAAATCCTTTAATTCTTGTTATTCACCAGTTGCAACTTCCTTCTGACATCTTGTCTGGTCTCTAAAAATGGCAAGCCGGATCGATAAGCCATCCTACAACAGTGAGCACCCTGACCCTGAGAGCAGCATCAAAGAATGTGCCATTACTTTACCACTCTGTCATTTTGTCAATGTCAGCTTGAATAATGACTGCTATCTTGCATCAAATGCAGTCTACCCTGAAGTTCATTCACCATTAAGATCGTGTCTGCAAGGAGAGTGCAAGCTCAGCTATGAAATCCCAGCCCAAGGAGGAAGTTTGTTTTGTTGTTGATGCGGTACTGCACCCAGCTATACATCAGCCCCTGTGACACGCTCTCGGTTGAAGAGCTGCCGTGCCAAACTTGTAGGTACCCTCAGCCCGTTCCCATGCCTGTTTTAATCATGGTCGGGCATTTCCACTGGGTTTGATTAAAAATACAAGGATGGGTGCACTCAGACAGACAAAAAATCCATTATAACACTGTCCTGTTCCTGGCAGTGGCTAGCGGTAGATGCCTCCATGGAAAGTACAAGAACATGGCAAGGATATAGCGATATTTCCCCTGAGTACTCTGCCAGGCTCCAGCAATTTCCATCACACAGACATCCTGAAGTAGGTGAGCATGTTTTGCTTAATAGCCAGCAGTTGCTCACTCCTCCATGAATTTGTACAGTCATCTTTTTAAACACACGTAATCTCTTACTGTCCACGGCACCCTGAGAGATCAGCAGCATAATTACACGTTGTGAGAGGAATTGCTCCCTTTGCTTTGAATCGTGATTGACACAAGTCGGGTGCTATGGCTGGAACAAAATGGCTGCTGGAACAAAAACATTCCACCTGTGTGAAAAGCTTGATCACTCGGGAACGAGTGCGCTTGTGCTCCCGTCATTTAATTTCAAATGTCACAGGTCAATGTTCAGCATTATAACCAGCCACGGAACTCAATTTGACGCATTATTGTGAGAACTATTTAAAACGTGGAATGGGGATAGGCACATCGTCCCTGTCTATCACATCGAGATGGAAAGCCAGTGTGAATAAATTAACCATGATTCAAACCATCCATTTCAGACTCAATGACTGGGGCTGAGCTGCCTGGGTTTTATTCCTTCGATGTGCTGAACTTTGTCTGTAATGATTCTAAAACTGTGTCTGTCAGCCACAACTTGCTTTATGATAGTTATTTCACCTACAATTTCATCTCACTTTGCCAAAGATTTCTCATACTCCTTCAGCTTGAACCCTGATAAAGCATCTCCTGACATCCTTACATGCTGAACAGACACAGTGAGATTGCAAACAAACCAAACCGACTGTCATTATTGAATAGTCCTCAAACACACACACAGCTTGGGTAAAGTTACATTAGCTGTAAAGAGCTTGATTCCTAGGAAATCTCCTAGGAGCCAGAATTATCAGCACCTAAGGTCATTCTGAATCATTCAACAAATTGAGTCAGGCAACCTTCAAGCAGGTACAACCTTTGTTACTCAGACTAACAAAATCTATCTTGTCTTCCACATGTTGCTAACGTAAAAGAGCTTTTTCCCCTCCAGCTGCCTAGTGTCTCCTCTCCTTGTAATGATATTTCAGCTAGTGGAGATTCTGGTCACACAAATCTGGGTTCCAAATGACTCTTATGAAATGGCTGTGTTCAGTCAACATCAAATGTTACGTATCAGCAGTCCTGATACATAACTGTTTTAAAATATCTGTGGCCCTGATAGAGCGCTTTGGACTCGAGCCTTACTGCAAACATGGAGACAATTTTGAGAAAGGTGAGGTAAGAAAAACCCATGAGGATTCATAGGTTTGATTGCCTTGGATGGACAAGTTCCCCGCTCCTGACCAGCCTCATCCAGCTCCATCCATCTCTGCAAAGCACAAAAGCTCTTGGAGGGTACATCAAAGGGCCTGCCCGGGTGCATCCAAGTGGTTCTGTCCCTTGGAATCTTGTTCTTGACGCCTAATGAAAACAACCCCCCTCTAAAAGATGTGTGCTGTGACTTCAGAAAACGATTTCCCAAAGCTGAGGGAAAGCATGAACTTAACCGAGCACGGGAAAAATGTGTACACACACATACATACTTACTAACACACATACACACATATATATGTATAAGGAGAGCTTTAAAGGGGGTTTACAAAGGCCTAAACCCTATGGTTTCATAAGAAAAAGATGAGAACAATTTTGGCCAAACAGACATTTTTAGTTCAGCATTGACATGAAGGTAGCAATTAGCCCTAGAATAGCAAAGTAAAGCAAGGACATGAAGCAGAAATGCAAATCAGTATAAATTTTAAGATAGGAAGTACAGAAAATGGAAAGGAGAAGATGAAGGTGGCAAGGAAAGAGCCAAATTATTGAACAGGAAAGAGTTTTCTGGGCTAATTAGGAAAAACAGAAATGTCAGCAATGTCATGGGCCAACCATGTGGAGACAGAAAAAATGTGAATAATGATTTAGAGACAGTAGAAATGTTCAATAAATATGTTTGTTCTGAGTTTGGAAAGAAAGAAGAGGATGTGTTTATATCACACAAGGATGTCGAAATATTTTCCACTCTACTAGCAACCAAGAAGGAAGTTAAGCAACTTCTTCTAGGGATAAACACATTTTATACGAACAGGATCTGCAAACTTGCGGCCAAGAGTCTTCCTAGAACTGGCTGAGGAAATTTCTGACCCCTTGACATCAGTCTTGGATAACTCCTGTAGCACTAGGGAAATTCCAGAGGAGTCGGAGAGCTCTCATTATGTGCCAGTATTAGAAAAGAGAAAGTGGTCTGACCCCAGCAGCTCTAGAGTGGCAAGTCTGACATAATCTCATCACAATAATGGAAAAACTAATACAGGAGTCAATCAAAACAGAATTAATGCATGGGAACATAATTAGGGCCAGTTAACAGAGACTAATAGAAAATAGGACTTGTCAAACACTCTTTGATGAGATAAAAAGTTGGGATGATAAAGGTGACTACGCAAATATAATATATTTAGACTTTTATAAAGCTTCGACTTTGCAGCTCATGACAGTTTGATTAAAAAATTGGTGTGATGCAATGTCCGTGAAGTGCTCCCTAAATGGATTAGGAAGTGCTAAGTGATCTGCTAAAAAGTAGTTGTTCATGAGGCATCAAGGGCAGGTGGGGGTGTTTCTGAGGAGGCGAGGTCTGTAGGAGTCGGTAGGAAGCCTGGCATGACTGTGTCTCGTCATCCATAATCCGGGAGGAAAAGCAAAATTGCTGGTAATGAAACTATTGGCTGACACGAAGATGGTCAGTGCTTACAAGGACAGGACACATATTCAGCGCTGAAGGGAGCGTCCTCCCACGGGAAGAAGGGAAGCTGTGGTCCTGGTACTGTCTCTAGAAAGCAGAGAATTGGGAAGAATATTGGGAGTTTGTAAAGGGCGAGCAATTTCCTCCTTTGATGGCAGATTTATTGTGTGATAATTGGATAGACAAACAAGATAAAAGACATAACGAGTAGAAGGAAGAATAGGAGTGGGGAAGGTGTTTTAACTTTGAGAATGATCAGTGAAAATGCACCTGGAATGCTGCACACCAAAATCACCCCAGGGTGGAAGAGATGAAACGTCCCTTTCTCGTGAGCTTAGGGCTGGGCATGGAAGAATGCAGTGAGTGACTCCTTCGGCACAAGGCTTTCTCTCCAAGCAGAAGTGCAGAAGTTTTCTGAATTTCCGTGTCCAGTAGGAGGACATGAATTCTGTTTACTTTCCTTATTACCTACTGGCCTGAGTGGCCTGAGTCTCGCCCTCAGCCTCCTTAGATTACTGATAGCAAGATCAAGAGGCATGTTGCAGCAGCACGTACACTCCTTAGCGAGGTTAACAGGGCTTTTTAACAGGGTAAAGATTTTTCAGGAGCTGCTCAACACTGTAAGAAAGACATGGCAGGGACTGTCTCAAGAACCTCAAGACAAATTCAAGCTTGGAGATACCCCCCAGTTTTTAATTCTAGGGATGATAGAGAAAACACGGAAGAGAAATGTATAACCTTCTGCCTTCTGATGTCCTCAGTCACAGGACACTGCCTCAGAAAAGGTATTTTAACCAACCATAAGTTATTGACATCAACTCAGAATGAATATATAATTTAATGGTTCTTGGTAGAGAACTCCTTAAACACTGCGCATTTCTTACTATGTTTGTCCGGGAGAAGATTCCTGGACTCCTATGATGGGAATCAGCTCAGCCTTCCAGTCCTTTTTCAGTGTCAATTTTTCAGCTGTCTGCATGGTTCAGCAATAGCGAATGAGGTTTCCATCCATGCAGGGGAACAAGGAAAAAGGAAAAAAAAGAAGAAAGAGAGGAGGAAGGACCAATGGGAAGAGAGAAGAAATGGATCAAAGGATGGATTATAAGCTTTTTAAAAAATAGATCAGGTATGAGAAAGAGCAGAACAGTCAGTGTCCTTTAAACTGTGTTCAGCTGGGTCATATTCACTTGCGGTGTGGCACAAGACGCAATTTACTACGTGGCTCAGCTCCCCAAGTGAGGTCTGTATCTTCCTTTTCCAAGTGGATGCCAAATAAGTAAATTCAGGATGCTCAGGGGCATGGGAAGTGCTTACAGTCTCACTGCTTCCCTGGAGCATTTGTTTTGAGCTCTACTTGGTAGTGATGTTTGCAGCTGTTGTTTTGTAGCCTATGTGAAATTCATTGGTGGGTCTTGTTTGGGTCCTGGGGAGTTATTTGTCTGCATACCACCCACAAAGATCTACACTCAGACTCCGCAAAATGCAGTTTTTGTTGATAATAGCGAGCCTGAGTGTACAAAGTTGAACATCCTTGAGCTGCCCTTCCAGCTCTTCCCATGGAGATCCACAGTCGGAGATAAAAAATGCCTTGTGTAGGTGTCGGTAACCTGAATCCAGGTGCCTGCATGCAGCCATACCATGGCAATTCCCTTTCTCTGGGAATTATCACCCCATTCAGTTGCCTGCCCATGGATTCTCATCTGGGATATCTCAGAGTATCCTGGCTTTCTGCAAATGGGCTTACAAATGCAGTGCAGTGCTTCTCTCTGGGTCAGAAGGAAGCCCAAAGGGATCCCACAGGTCCCAAGTGGGTCTAAACTTGCCGATGCTGTCAATGCAATTGGGAGCGTGGTGGGATGTCAATCCCACCGTGGATGTCCATGCACCCAGCTCACACGCAGACACCCACACAGCAGACAAAAATGTCTAAACAACCAAGCAGGGAGTGATTCAGCTGACCAAAGGTCAGTGTCTAAGTCAGGGCTGGAGAAATAGCTCTCTGGACTCCCACAGGAGCCCAGATACCCAGTTCCCGAGTACATCAGAGACTCGAGTGTCTCAAGCTGGAGTTTTACTCATCCCTTATGTTACCCATGGTTTATAGCCTCCCTGAATAGCACACTTACTGAGCTATCCATCATTCATAGAATCACAGAATCACTTAGGCTGGAAAAGACCTCTAAGACCATCAACTGCAACCGTCAATCCAGCCCTGCCAGCTACACCACGAAACCATGCCCACAAGTACCACATTTACAAATCTTTAAAAAACCTACAGGGATGGTGGCTCCACCACTGCCCTGGGCAGCCTGTTCCAGTGCTTGACACTCCTTTCAATGGAGACATATTTCCTAATATCCAACCTAAACCTCATCTGACAGAACTTGAGGTCGTTCCCTCTTATTCTAACACTTGTTACCTGGGAGAAGGAGCTGGCCCCCACCTGGATACAACCTCCTTCCAGATAGTTGCAGAGAGCAATAAGCTTCCCCCAGAGCCTCCTTTTCTCCAGGCTGAGCACACTCAGCCACTCCTCAAAGGACTTGTGGTCCCAATCCTTCACTTCTCTTGTTGCTGCCTTCTTCATCCACATGGGCAAGACACTGACCACACCAGTGGCCACCCCAGTGATTTTAAAGGCTTTGGGAAGGCGAGCATCACCCCACCCACATTAGGATTCTCCAGGGGAAGCCCTCTCCTGCCTGCAACCCTGCAAGACCACCAGTACCCCTGCGGATGCAGGACTCCTGGGTGTGCAAGGTGCCAGCTGCTCACTGGGTCACTCCCTGCTTGCTCAGCTCCCTCACGGCTCCCCTGCTCTGGACAGTGGGAAGACAATGGTCGCTAGGGAAGCTGGAGTCAATGCACAGGTTTGTTGCACACAACGGGAATAAGAGAGAACAAACAGCTGCCAGAGCACATCCGTGACACCTTCCTGTGTAATCCTGGAAGGGGAGGCACTAAATGCCATTCATACCTTAAAAGAAGAAGAGGGGGGATACAGAGAGGGAGGAGTGCCTGAAGGAAGAGCAGCAACAAATAGATATTCACCCCTTCTCGACAGAGGTCTTAAGTGCTTTATTTACCTCTGGTGCAGAGGCAGAGGAGCCAGAGAGGTACCACACCTCTTCAGGCTGGGACTGAGCATTTTAATGCATATGAACAGCATGCTGACTTCATTAAAGCATTCGATTAACACCAGAAAGGACCCACTCCAGCAGCTGCATTTATCACTAGGGCTATGGCATATTTAGAGAGTGATTTGGTAGGCCCTTAGCATAATCAGAATAGATGAACCTACCTTGGAGGGAAAAAAAAAAAAA